>JARVZY010011401.1:22500-33565 GCA_030686995.1 Artemisia argyi | reverse complement strand
GCGGTTACATGTCCCCCGAGTATGCACTAGATGGTATTTTTTCAATAAAGTCAGATGCATTTAGCTTTGGCGTTTTAGTGCTGGAGATTGTGAGTGGCAACAAAAATAGGGGATTCATTCATCCTGAGAATGACAACAATCTTATCGGACATGTAAGTTTAGTAGTGACAAACTAATCATTTGTTTTGCAAACTAATTACAATCAATTTCTACATTATATCCAGGCATGGAGTTTATACAATGAAGGCAAATCGATGGAACTCCTTGATGCAAATTTAGTTGATTCCTGCAATCCTCCTGAAGTTTTAAGATCAATTGAAGTCGGGTTGTTATGTGTTCAACAACATGCAGGAGACAGGCCGAATATGTCATCTGTAGTTCAAATGTTAAGTGGTGAGGGTACATTGCCGCAACCTAAGGAACCAGCATTTTTTATGAATAAGGAGTTTCTTGTAGCTGACTTCACTTCAAGTACATATCAAGCAGGCTCAGTCAGTGATTTAACTATTACCGATGTAGATACTCGATAATATGTACATTTGTTAGGCAAAACACAGTAACAATTATATGTGGTTTAGTAAGTTGATGTGAAAGGAGAATTTTATTTCACGTTTGTCTCAAAGACTACATCTCATAAAAATCTTAAAATTAGACAACCCAGTCTACATTTGAGTTCTGGTTATTGATTTTGTACATTCTCATTGAAAAAATTGATAACAAATCACAAATAATTAAATTCTTGTTCAAGAGCTGCTTCCAACAAGTATTGAGATTGATCCATCAAATTCGGACTTAATCTAAACATAAGAACACAAAACTCCATTTGATTCAAAGCACCATCACCATCAAAATCGCCTTCTTTTAACATACTCATAACTTCATCATCACTCAATCCTTCAAGCCCCAAAACTGATGAATTCTTCTTCAAACTATCAAAAGTAATCACCCCTTTATCTTGATCCATCAGCAACTCAAACCCTTTGCATAGTTCTTCTATCAAACCATCACCACCCAACTTATCCACCATTAACGGCAAGAAATCATGAAAACTAGAATTATTATTGGTTGTCATTGATTTTTTTATATATAAAAAGTAGAAGATTGAAGATGTGGTTTTGATGTTTGATACATATAGTGTGTTGGGATGGTTCATATAGAGGTAGTCATAGGTGACAACTGGGTACAGCTAAAGTTGGCATGCATATGACGGGTTTATTTGATAGCAATTGCCTAACGGGTACGTCGAAGGTGTGTGGGGATTGGATGTTGCATAGTTGGTGTATGTGTGAAGTTGTTGGTTTGTTTTGGAAGCTTATAGGATGCTTCGTGCATGGGACAAATCCATTTTTTGGACGATTTTGTGTACGTTCCGAGTAACAAAATCAATGGATCACTACTAAAACAAAATTGTTACTCCCCTTCCTAAAATATAAGTCCGTTTTGACTTTTCAAAAGTCTTTTTATTCTCACTTTTACTTTAATAATTATTTTTCGTGTTATATAATACTTGAATCAAAATATATAAATGAGTTTATGTTTTAAATACATTTTCATTGGTATACTTTTCATCAAGTATTATAGAACACAAAAAAAATAATTAAGGTCAAAGTTGAAAAACAAATACTCTGAAAATTCCAAAATGGACTTATATTTTGGGACGGAGGGAGTATTTGTATTTATTAGCGTTAGTCGGTTATTATGTTTTCAGGCCTTACCCATTTGTTTCCTAGTCGTATTCAGATACCATATTGCTTGTGTGTAAATTAGGGGTGTTCACGGATCGGGTAATATCCATGGTAACAGAAAAACGAAACCAAACCGAACAGAAAAAAATTAAACCGAATTCGTAATCGAACCGAATTGGTAATAACCGAACCGAATCGAACAAAATATTCGGTTATCGGTCTGGATATGATTTTAGCAATTAAAAACCAAAAACCGAATTCTTATATATATATATATATATATATATATATATATATATATATATATATATATATATATATATAGTGAGACTTTCTTACGAGAACCATTTAAAAAACAACATATATGTTTTTAAAAAAAATATAGTTGTTCTAAAAATTTGCTAAGAAATTGAAAATACAAAATTTTTCTTTAAAGGTGTGCATGTATGTTCCTATAAGGCGTGCAACGACAATATTGCGGCCATGTGTAAGGTTTTTGTGAAAAAAGATGATTAGTTCATGATGATATTTAAGAACATAGGTGGATACTTACGATTATTGATGATTTGCATGTATTTTTATTTTAAAAGGCGTGCATGTATGATAACGCTCAAAGTTAACATGTTTTCATAATCGTTATTAGTGTTTTTGTGTATGTTATTTGGTTGTTTTTATATGCTTTTGCCACTAAATCGTATCAAAGTATGTTTTTGTAGCATATGTAGCCAAATGTAGTAAAAATGGAGAAAAGGTGAAGAAAATGAAGTATATGCGATTATACGAAGATTACCAAGTTCAAAAGTCCAATCTGTGAAGCATTTCATATGGAGAACCTAAGTTTTGTCATCTCAAAGTTTCAAGTTCAGAGTTAATCAAGTTTGGATAGTGCATAAAGAACTACACAAGGAAAAGTCAAAGTCCAAAGCAACCAGAATCTACCATCCGATCGGTTGGAGTATAACCGATCGGATAGCCACAATTACCATCTCCATCCGATCGGTATCAACCCGCAACCGATCGGATGGTCATTTCTGCATGTGCATACCAACTTTTGTGCACGAATCTTGGTCTTTTGTCCCATGGTTCTAGGCCCTTCTTAGTGTCTTGTTGTCCAAGCTCCAGCATTTAAGTCCCTATTCATTACTAGGAGTATTTGACAAGCCTAAAAGGACCCCAAGAGTACACAATTGAAGACACAATTCAAGAGACCAATTATTCTCATTACTACTCTCAATTATTATCATCATCTAGCTCTCAAAGAAGGAAAATTCGTGCAGAAAGAACCAGGAACTTTGGAGGACCAAGGAAGCAACATTTGGAGGCAAAAAATCTCAAGAAATCATCACCAATACTTAGGTTAACAATACCTTGTCATTTGTTATCAATTCCAAAGCATTGTAAGACTTTAAACCATGGATTCTAATGTTAAATATTCTGAGTTTATTTGCATGTTTGCTATGAGTGGCTAGTAGTCTTTTTACACTTGTTTTGATGATGTTTTATGCTTAGTGATAGTTATGATTGTGATAACATGTTTTAATTCAATTTCAAGTCAATCCTAAGAACCAATTGTGCCTTAAGTTTCATCATGACATTTGTTTAGCCAAGGTTAACTAATTGATAATAGTTTCAAGAGTCGAAAGATTTGTTATTATTCAACTAGTTATAATCATTTGTCTATGAATGATTGTTTTTCACCATAATTATTCTTGACTAAACAAAGAAACAAGAAGTATGATTGTAATGAGAATGCTTTATAACAGCAAATCGGATTGTTTGTAAACCTTTAGTTGGACGAAAGTTTAAATGTTTATAAACAATTGTAACATTTTTGTCTATGAATGGGTTACCTTTTGTAATGACCATTTTCTAAGAGTATTTGATTTGTAATAAGAGTTTGTTCTTGTGTTTAAGATATTCACCATACCTTATGAACCTTGGATGGATCTTGAATTGGTTGGTTTACACCTAAAGCTTGTTTTTATGAACTAAAATCTTGACGAAGGTTTAACTTGTAGAAACAATAGATTAGACCACCATCTAATTATCACAACCAACATGTTATCAAAAGTTATCACAATCATGTTTGTCATTAAGTAGAAAACTAGTCTAAACAAGTGTAGTTTTTAAATTATTGAATTTGCTTATTATCTTATTTGCGTACATTAGAGATTTACTTTTAGACTTATATTTTGATTCACTCACAACTCCCTGCGAACGATCCCGACTTACCATCATATCTTGCTATAACGGACGAGTACACTTGCTCGAATGTGTTGTTTCTAGATTTGGTAATTCACCCTTATAAATTTAAAACTTGTACTAACAAAACGCACATCAAGTTTTTGGTGCCGCTGCCGAGGATTTTGATTGTGTTTCTTTTAAGTTTTAAAAGTCCGTTTCTTTTCGTGTTCGTTTTATATATATATATATATATATATATATATATATATATATATATATATATATATATATATATATATAGTGTCATCCAACCGATCGGTTTCCCCGGTTTTTCCAGTTTTTTTTTTAATTTTACCGTAGCATCCATCCGATCGGTTTGGTATCCAACCGATTCGGATAGACTTTTCTGTTTTCGAAAATTTTATTTTCTTGTTCTTTTGTTTAGGTAATTGACTCGATTCTCTTGGTAGTTGTATGAACACTCGTTCTACTACTGAAAAGCTTAGTACACCTTTATCCGATCCCGAAAGTTTGTTTCGTAAGAAGAGATCTTCATCTATTCTTAATTGGTTTGATAATCTTTCCGAAGAACATCCGATTTCCGATCTTTTTAAACCAATACCCATGGCTGACGATCAACCCATGTGAGCCGCCAATCGAACCGTAGCACCTACTCCTGGAGCTGCTATTGTTGTCGCCGACCTTGGTGAAAACTTTACCGTTAAAGGTCACAATCTTTCTATGATCAAAGACCGTCAATTTGATGGCCGTTCGCGGGCCGATCCGCATAAACACATTGACGAATTCATTGAAATTTGTGGCATGTTTCGTTATGGAAATACCAATGTCGATGCTATTAAGCTCAAACTTTTTCCATCATCACTCGTCGGAGATGCCAAAGTATGGTATAATGAATTAACCCCAGGAACTATCAATACTTGGGAAGAGATGAGGCAAGCTTTTGTAAGCCGATTCTTTCCACCTGCCATGTATGATAGACTAATGGGAGAAATCCGTACTTTTTCACAAAATCCTAATGAATCTCTTGTTGAAGCTTGGCTTCGCATGAAAGATTTGCTTCGAAGTTGTCATGGTCATAATTTAGGACGAGGAACAATAATCCAAATCTTTTATCATGGTCTTGATGAAGCATCCCAAGCAATCCTTGATGCCGGAGGAATTTTTCTTTACAAAACACCTAACGAGGCATATCAACTTCTCGAAGATCGAGTACTCCTTAAACTCGATTGGTCAAAAGATTCCAAAACCAAACCACTACGGAAAACCGTTGCTTTTGCCGAAAGTTCAGATAATTCGAAACTCATAGACAAAATAGAAGCCTTGTCTTCTAAAATCGACTCGCAATACAAAGATATAAAAGGAGAAATGAAAGAAATGCGAGATGGCTGTAATAATTGTGGAGGAAATCACACATCATCCGAGTGTGATGACCAACCTATGAATAGACCCAACGAAGGGGAAGCCAATTATGTCCAAGGAGGATATCGTGGAGGAGGTTTTCGTGGTAATTATTACGGAAGAAATTCTGGAAATTGGCAAGACCGCCAACAAAGGGATAACAACCGTGATTTTCAACCCCGAATAGACAATCCAAACCCACCAAATTCAGATAAAAAGGAAGAATCTGATTTCGAAAAAATGATGCGAGATTTCGTAACTGCTCAAAGAACTACAAATGAGTTTGTAAAAACTCAATTTTTCAATCTCAAAACCAAAGTTGAGCAAGGTCAGAAAAATCATCAAGCTTCTATCCAGGATCTTGAACAAAAATTTGGTAGACTTTCTGATCAATTTTCCTTTCCAATTCCTGGTACATTACCAAGTAACACCCAATCCAATCCAAAACCGTCTGGATCAAACGATAAGAATTATCGTCCACCACAAAACAAAAATGAGCATATCAATGCTGTATTCACTCGAAGTGGTCTCTCATATGATCCACCACCCGTTCCTACAGATAATACTATTATTCAATATGAGGAGGAGGAAGAAGCTGAAGAAGAAGCAGCTAAAGAAAAACCAACTCAAACACCAACCAAAGAAAATACCGTTCCACCAATAAAACCTTATACACCGAAAATACCATATCCACAAGCCTTAAGAAAAGAGAAAAGAGAGGAGCAAAATAAGAAGTTTATAGAGATGATCAAAGAAGTTAGAATTAACGTACCCCTCGTTGATGTTCTAGCTGGAATGCCCAATTATGGGAAATTTTTGAAAGAACTTCTTAATAATCGAAACAAGTTGGAACAAATTTCCACTACCGTTCTCAATGAAGAATGCTCTGCTATCATTCAAAACAAAATTCCACCAAAACTTGGAGATCCCGGAAGTTTTCTTATACCATGTATATTAGGAAACAACATCACATGTGATGCTTTAGCCGATCTAGGTGCAAGTATCAATTTGATGCCCTATTCGTTGTATTCTAAACTTTCCATCAATACATTGAAACCTACTAAGATGAGTATAAGATTAGCCAACCATACATACCAATATCCTGTTGGGGTTGCTGAAAATATGCTTGTTCAAGTTGGTAAATTTGTTTTTCCTGTGGATTTTGTAATCTTAGAAATGGAGGAAGATAGTCGAGTACCCTTAATCTTAGGAAGACCTTTCTTAAACACTGCTGACGCCATGATCAAAGTCAAAGGCAGAGAACTCAATCTTGGAGTAGGAGAAGACCGAATCACATTCTTAATCGATAAAGCAATGAAATATCCAAATTCCAGTGATGACACATGCTATAACATCGATGTCATTGATGAAGTCACTGAAGAAGAATTGGATGCATTACTTGACGATTCGAAACCATTCATGTCTACTTTAGAAAAGATCAGTGAAACAGATTCTAATAAAGAATTTGAGGAATTCATTGAAGTAAAATTAGAAGAAGAGGAAGAAGAGAAATTTGAAAATATCACTGAAAAAGATCAAATGAAAATCAAATCATCTCTAGAAGAACCACCCACTGATTTGGAACTCAAACCCCTTCCCAATAATCTCAAATACGCCTACTTAGAAGAAAATTCACTTCTTCCAGTAGTCATATCATCGTTGCTCGAAACAAATCAAAAAGAAAGACTCGTTTCTGTTCTTAAGAAGCATAAACGCGCTTTTGCGTGGAAAGCTTCTGATATTCCAGGAATTAGCCCAGATTTTTGCAAACACAAAATCAATTGTGAAGAAGGTACTAAACCCGTTGTAGAAAGACAACGTCGACTCAACCCCAATATGAAAGAAGTTGTTAAGAAGGAAATCATCAAACTTCTTGACGCAAGAATTATTTATCCTATCGAGGATAGCCCATGGGTGAGTCCAGTTCATTGTGTTCCGAAGAAAGGAGGAATGACTGTAGTGACCAACGAAAGGAATGAATTAGTTCCTACTAGAACTGTCACTGGATGGCGAGTATGTATTGATTACAGAAAACTTAACAAAACCACCAGGAAAGATCATTTTCCTCTACCGTTCATGGATCAGATGCTCGAAAGATTAGCAGGAAACAAATACTTTTGCTTCCTTGATGGTTTTTCGGGATATTTCCAAATTCCTATCGATCCAGCTGATCAAGAGAAAACCACATTTACATGTCCTTTTGGAACCTACGCTTACTGGCGTATGCCCTTTGGTCTATGTAATGCACCTACAACTTTTCAAAGATGTATGATCGCAATATTCCAAGACATGCTTGAAACATCTATGGAAGTTTTCATGGATGACTTTTCAGTTTTTGGTGATTCTTTTGAAACTTGTCTTTCCAATCTCGATAAAATGCTTGAGAGATGTGAAGCTGCACATCTAATTCTTAATTGGGAAAAACGTCATTTCATGGTAACTGAAGGAATTGTGTTAGGACACAAGATATCAAGTTCAGGAGTGGAAGTAGACAAAGCTAAAATAGATGTTATCACCAAATTACCACCACCAACTAACGTTAAAGCCGTTAGAAGTTTTCTAGGACATGCCGGTTTTTACCGCCGATTTATCAAAGATTTTTCAAAAATATCACGTCCTATGACTAAACTTTTAGAAAAGGATTCTGTATTTGATTTCAATGCTGACTGCATTAAAGCTTTCGAAACATTGAAAAGTCAATTGACTAGTGCCCCAATTATGGTTGCACCAAATTGGTCACTACCATTTAAACTCATGTGTGATGCAAGCGATTTCGCTGTTGGAGATGTTTTAGGACAACGTGAAGGAAAACATTTTTGTCCTATATACTTCGCTAGTAAAACACTCAACAATGCTCAACAAAACTATACGGTTACGGAAAAAGAATTATTAGCCGTAGTTTTTGCATTCGACAAATTCAGATCTTATCTCGTGCTTTCAAAAACGATAGTTTTTACAAATCATTCCACACTCAAATATCTGTTTACCAAACAAGATGCAAAACCGCGTCTTATCAGATGGATTTTACTACTGCAAGAATTCGATATCGAAATAAAATACAAGAAAGAAGCAGAAAATCTTGCAGCTGATCATTTGTCACGTCTCGAGAATCCGAATTTGGAAGAATTAAAAGAAAATGAAATTAATGATTATTTTACAGATGAAACTCTCATGACGATAGATAAAGATGATGATGAGGAAGTACCATGGTTTGCAGATTACGCAAATTATCTTGAAGGAGATATTTTTAAAAAAATGGATGAGTCACTACCAACGTAGTAAGTTATTTTCAGAGCTAAAACACTATTATTGGGAGAAACCTTACCTTTTTAAAATGTGCAAGGATGGAATGATACGAAGATGTGTTTCGGGTGCCGAAACAAGAAAAATTCTTGATGAATGTCATCATGGCCCAACTGGGGGACATTATGGTCCTTCCAATACAGCTAGAAAAGTTTTTGATGCTGGATTCTATTGGCCTACAATTTTCAATGAAGCGTATACTCTCGTTCAAAATTGTGATGCGTGCCAAAAATCCGGTAACCTTTCTCGAAGAGACGAAATGCCTTAAAAGAGCATTCAAGTCTGCGAAATATTCGACATTTGGGGAATTGATTTTATGGGACCCTTCCCTAAATCACACAAATACGAATATATCGTCGTTGCAATCGATTATGTTTCCAAATGGGTTGAAGCTGAAGCTCTTCCTACTAACGATGCACGAGTTGTTTTCAACTTTCTCGAAAAGCTTTTTGCTCGATATGGAATTCCTAAAGCTTTACTAAGTGATAGAGGATCCCATTTTTGTAATAAACAAATGGAGAAAGTAATGAAACGATATGGAGTTCATCATCGTTTTGCTACAGCTTATCATCCACAAACTAGTGGTCAAGTCGAAAATACCAATAGAGCTATAAAAAGAATACTTGAAAAAACGGTTAAGGACAATCCTTCCGTTTGGTCAAGGAAATTAGACGATGCTCTATGGGCATTTCGTATGGCATATAAGACACCAATTGGTACAACACCATACAGACTCTTGTATAGGAAAACATGTCATCTACCGTTCGAACTTGAGCACCGTGCTTACTGGGCTCTAAGAAGCTGTAATCCTGATCTAAAAATAGCTGGAGAAAAGAGATTTTTGCAATTGCATGAACTCGATGAGTTAAGACTTCAAGCTTATAAGAACTCAAAGCTATACAAAGCAAGAACCAAAGCTTACCACGATAGAAAGCTGAGAATTCGAAAACAATTCAAAGCTGGAGACAAAGTTCTGCTCTTCAATATGAAATACAAGTTTAAAGCTCCGAAACTCAAGCCAAAATGGTTTGGACCATATGTAGTGAAACATGGATTTCCATCAGGATATGTTGAACTTTATGACAAACATGGTGGAAGTTTCATTGTAAATGGGCACCGAATTAAACTCTATTATGATAAAGAGCAATTAAACGTAATTTCTAATGAAGAAATTTCATCCAAATTTGAATATGAAGCTATCACATTCATGGCTCCACACAAGGGAATGGTCCCTTGGGTACACAGTAATGGTTTTATCTATGATGCTCTTCCTAGAGCATGGGAAAATGTTACATTGGAAAACATTGATGAAACAGGGGAGGGAATTGTGATAGAAAATGTGTTGTACATCCCTAAAAGGAAAAGTAACACTACAACTACATAATCTATTCGAAGTTTGCGTCCGGCTGAGGACTCGTTAATAAAACAAGCGCTTCTCGGGAAGCAACCCGTGTGTTTATTTTTTATTTATTTTATTTTTCAGTGTCTACACCCTAAAGTTTTACCACTTGGTCAAACTTAAGTGTGGGGGTGTACCACTAATTTAAATAAAATTGCAATGCTTTTTGTTTGTTTGTTTTTGTTTCTAATAATGCAGGTGTTGATTGCAAGAAACAGAAGATTGGATAGGAAGATAAAACCGGATATCATGGTTTATTTTCTCATTTTCCCTACTTTCATACTTTTAAGTTCGTTTATCACATTGAGGACAATGCTTAACTTAAGTGTGGGGGGGGGGGGGGTGAGTAGGTAAAATAAGAAATTAAGTCTAATATCGATTTAATTTTTAAATTTTGTTTGTCCTTATAATCTAGTTGTTTTCACACTTTTAGGAGTAATTTATTAGAATAACTGAATCTATCCACTGGAAAAATCAGTAATTTTGAAAGAATGGAGATGTGTCCCGATTAATATTGCAATCCACTTTTGGATCGATAACATTTGCTAGCACACATTATAACCCTTTCCACTAAATTGTGAGGATTTAAGCCTGTTCATATCTAGCATACATCTTATATGCTCGAATCTTTTGTTATGAGTGTGCCGGTGATTTTATTTATTCTAGAACTTGTACTTGTAAATCATTACGAGACCGTTTTGAGATTACATTTTTGTAATATAAGTATACATACGTGATAAGAGGCAACCTTAGGATTTTAACCAAATAGCCTTCCTTATTGATTTCTAACTAGTTACATTGATTAGTTAATTTCCAATTTTTAACCCTTTTGTTAGCGTTCATCTTTAACGCTAGATACCCCTAGTTACACCCTCCGAGCCATCCTTTTTCATTTTGTTAAATCCAGAAAAATACAAAAAGATTTTACACTTTAAACCTTAGCCTAACCCTTTTCGAAGTCTAAATGGTGGGTTGCTAGTTGCTTGATATGTTGGATTGTTTTTTATGATTATTAGTTAGCCACACTTCACCAATCATGTGTGTGCCATTCCGACAAAGACGGAGACTGCAGCTT
>JARVZY010011401.1:0-17500 GCA_030686995.1 Artemisia argyi | reverse complement strand
GGAAAGTTATGCGTAAGGCACAACTTTGGCAAAAAACCCTTGTCTTACGCGTAAGACTTACGCAAAAGACACGGGTTACGCAAAAGACCAAGTTTACGCGTAAAGCAAGTCTACGCAAAAGATTCTTACGCATAAGGTCTCAAACATGTCTACGCAAAACCTTTTGCGTAAAGTTACCAAATTGAAAAAAAAAAGAGGAAGAGATGAAGCAGAAGATGTAACCACGACCAAACCCATATACCAAACTCAAGTTGACTTCAGCTTATCATACATCATCAGTCTACAAGACCAACGGTCAGTTCTCGAGTTATTTCATTAAAGAAAAGGGAAGGAAAGTGAAAAGGTTTACTCCCACATTGTGTTCTCGAGTTATTTCATTAACGAAAATGGAAGTAAACTGGAAGTAAAGTTAGTGTTATTTGGATGAATTTGTTTTACTTCCATTTCCGCCCAAATATGGGAGGAAAGTGTTTTACTTCCCTTTTCTTTAATGAAATAACTCGAGAACACAGCGCAACAGATCCAAACCAATACAGATCCACAACCAACATAATCGGTCCATTAATTAAAAAAAATGATAAGAGCAGAAGATCATAACTTCCAAGCCAACTTCAAATCCCACTATCCTAAACCACCTCCACCATCTCCTACATCTATACAAGACTCGTGCCTAAGAAAAAATACAAAAGATTGATGGATCTCAAATTTGTGCAACTTTGGTTTCAATCTTTTAAAAGATTTTTTTAGTTGTACAATAATCATCACAGATTCTTTAGAAGCTCAGCTTCTCTCTCTATACGAATTTACAAGAACGAATTATAACATAAAGGTTATAACCGTTTCCTTCATTCGTGTTATACAAAGAATCAAAAAACAAAAACCAACACCTACCCGTGACCTCTACATGTGATTTTGAAGCCACCAAAGAGACTATGGTCCTGATAATCTTCGAGCAAAGAATTGAAGACAAGGAGGTTTATTGCTAAATTGTGATGATGATGGAGATAAGATTGATGGAAGATGAAGATGAGATTCAGATTTGATGAGTTTGGTGAGAGAGAGAGAGTTATGTGGTGGCGGATTTATTATTGATTGTGTGTAGGGTTAGTTTAAGATGCAAAATGGGATTTGGTTTATATCATTTTCTAACCGTGTAATATTTGATTTGGATCGGGTCTGTTTACCAGGATTTTGGATGTTGGGCTTTTGGTATTAAACGGGCCCTATGAGGTCTTAAATGGATTCTTGGGTTGAATTCAACAAATGAATACATGGACTACAAATTTTTGGTTTAATAATAAATTTAACCAAAATTTGTGATTTTTATTGGTATATGAATGGTATTTTAGTGTTAAAAATTCACGGGGATACATTATTCACGGCTAGAATTGCTATGTTTAACAAAAATGACTACGGGGTTTATGTACGGTATTATTGATTTGACCTTGAAGTGGCATCTCAACACGTGTACTTATTTATCTCAAAGTCAAGGGGTGGTTGGATGCACGACTTTTGAAGATAACTTGTCTGCGCAAATTAAAAAATTCAGTCTTGACAATCTAGTTATTACTGATGCAAGGAGTTACGTTGTAGTGCTCACAGTATAGCTATCACTTAAAGGAGTTACATTGTAGTACTCAGTGTCACACGAAGTAGTGGATTGTTCAAGTGGCGAATATTTTGTGCAACCTCATACTTAAAGGAGTTACATTGTAGTGCTCAGTATAGGTATTAAGTCACATCTATCGTACAAGCATTAAGTCACAAGATGAGATGATTACTTCTTTTTCAAGCTGGTCATATCGGGCTGTCTCTGTATGTGGTCATTACTAGCCGGTAAATTAAAAGGAGGTTCGATTACAGGTTGATTTGAGAGAAAAGTATTGAGAGTATTTTCGCGACATATACTCACAGAATGTGCTCCAAAAAGCTGTTATGGCTTCTAAATTTCATTAGAAGTGTAAAGTACAGGTAATTGTATGGCATGTACACAAGATTATGATGATTCCGATAACTCGCAACCATCAGGAGGGAGAAGAACATGCCAAAAGAAGTAGTGTTTCGTCTTCAGTACGTTGGTTGATCGAGGGAACTGTGCTTAATACCAGAGAAGTACCATGAGGTACCAAGTATGTGTACATCAGAGCTTATTACCAACCTTCTATGCAATACTATGTGAGTTATGTTGTTATGCTGTTACCCAAATGACAACCATGTTCTTACACTTTTGAATCTACTTTATCCACTGCGTGATGAACAGAGAGTTGTCGGTTCAGGAGGGAGCAGGAAAAAGAATAAAGGCTCACTAGTTAGGAGGGAGTAATAACCTAACTAGACCATTACAGTTGAAGTTCAGAGCTACAAAGACCTTTGCAGTCAGTACGCCGAGATCATCGGAAGAGAGAACTTCAAGTCTGCCTCAGTATCTAAACTATAGAGACTCTGCGCTTCAACAACGTCAACAAAGTTTACTATTGTTGTAATTTACATTGTTTATGTATTTATAGGTCTCATTGTAACCATTCACGTGTGACGATATCTTGGAGGGAGATTGTTAGCATCGCTCTTTTATAAAGATAACGTCACATACGTGAATTGGACTAGATACGTAGTAAGTAGTACCCGCAGGGACTACTATTGTGCACTAAGCAAAGTAATGTTGTAATGAGCCTATAAATACCCCTCATGACTCTCCATGAGGGGTGTGAGAAATTGTGTAACTATCATATTATCATTAATATAAACCTTTTTCTTCACCCTCTCTCTACTCTTTCTCTCTCTAAACTATACATGGAATTCATCTATTTTGATCAACCTAGACCTCCCGAATCACATAAAAATCATTACTTTCGATCCTACAAGCTATTAGATCAAAGTTAAAGTTCTGATATATATATATATATATGTATATATATATATATGTATATATATATATATATATATATATATATATATATATATATATATATATATATATATATATATATATATATATATATATATATATATATATATATATATATATATATATATATGTATATATATAATCTAGATCAAATAAGATCAAATTTAAAGTTGTAAAAATAAGATCCAACTAAAATTTGACAAGTGACACTCTCGTTAACATAAAGTTAATTTTTTTATTAATTGCAACTAAAATTGTTAAAGTTCCAATAGTTTTCTTTTTAAAATTGATGAAACCAATGTGATACATTTAGATTCGACATGTAATGAATATCAGGTTAAGGTGATACACTCTGATTCGACATGTAATGTGTATTAGGTTAGGGTGATACACTCTGATTCGACATGTAGATTTATTGATGGGTATCACTAATCAAAACTCATGTATCAAATGGTTATTATTGCTAAAATGTTAATTCATATTAATATTTTGTTTTTTGTGTAGTATTGCTAATATGGTTATTTATAAATGTTTTTAGTGGTTGTTTAGTTTAGATTTTATTTTTACAACTTTAAGCTTGATCTTACATTAACCCTCCCCTATATATATATATATATATATATATATATATATATATATATATATATATATATATATATATATATATATATATATATATATATATATATATATATACTTATTGATTGGGGCTAAACCGTCAGATATTACTGACCAAGGTCAATAAGTCGAAAACAGCTCAGTTCCAATTCTCCGTGGATAGTATAGTGTTTCCCTGGGTCATTATGTCCCAGCGAGATTGTAATGGTGCTTTTGAAAACGTTTCAGGAATGAGTGGCACTGAGGACAGTAGCCAAAGATGATTGGAAAATGATTATGCTACTGATATTTGATATTTTGGACAATGATATTAACAATAACAAATATACAGATATAATCACAAATGCACAATTTGGGAATCAAATTACAGACAGAGAAAAGTGGGATTTAAACAATTTACAACTACAGGGGGTGCAAATGAAACTTTTTCAAACTTAAAATAAAAAGAAAATTTAAAATGAAAATGAAATTATTTAATTGATTATTTTAATATTTAAATACTAATTAATTAATAAAAACTATTTGAAAAGAAATTTAAATCTAATTTAAATTAAACTAAAATTGTTAAAGACTACAAATTAAACTAAAAACTTGCAAAAATATTTTCTAAACCTTAAAATAACTTGAAGAAAGTATAAAAATTAAAAAGAAATATTTTTGCCTTTTTATGGGTTTTCTATTAATTAAAAACTAATTATATTAATTAAACTATTTAAACTATTTTAAATTACTAATAATACCTAAATGACTTAGAAAATTATAGAAAAATTTATAAAACTAATTAACCATCACAGGAATCCTAAAAAATGATAAAAAGTTTCTAAAAATTATATTTAGACTATTTTACTAATTATTTACTTATTAATTAATTTAAATCTAATTTAACTAAATTAAATAAGAAAATTAGAAAATGAAAAGTAGAATTTAAGAAACTATTTTCTAAAAGTCTTAAATGATTTAAGAAGCCTAGGAAAAATATAAAAACCTACTATTGTTAATTAAAATTTAAGAAAACTATTTAATTATTAATATTACCTAATAAATTAATTAAACTATTTTTAATTCTAATAATTATTAAACTAAAAGAGAAAAATCTAAGAAAATTATTGAAAATACTAAATTTAAATTTGGTTTTTTGGTGGTTTTTCTTTTTAATTCTAATAATTATTAAACTAAAAGGTGACAGGAAATTAAGAAAATTATAAAATGATGAAGTGCTTATTAATAAGCTAAAAAGAAAAATTAAAAAGATAAAATCTATTAAATAGAAGCTATCACTAATTTTAAATTTGGTTTTTTGGTGGTTTTTCTTTTTGACAGATGAAAATAAGTTAAAAATAAGAAACTTTTGTGAAATGACTTTTACAAAAGCTTAAAAATAAGCTGTGTGCACCCCCTTTTATCAAACAGTGGACTATTAAGCTTATTAGGACTTATGCCATATTTGAAAAAGCTAGGAAATGCCAAATAAGGTATACACAGATGATTACCAACTTAAAATAAGCAAATTAGAACAAAGAAGCACTCAGAATAATCTATGAACCACAAATAAGCACTTATGTATACACAAGGCCTGATCAGGCCAAATCTAAGGGTTTTGGACCTCTGTGGGGTCCACAGAAGTCAAGGTGAGTCCAAAATGAAACTTAAAACTAGAAAAGGGACAGAAAGGCTAACAAATAAGCCAATAAGCTAAGCTTATGGCTTATTAATGAACATCGGGTGATGCTATGAAGTTTGGGAAAAACACTGAGTGATCAGTGTATACTCAGAGAATGGCCAAACTTAATAGGGCTTGCAGCCCTATCAAATAAGCTTAAAATGGTGAAATAAGCCCTAAACCTTATCAATGAGCTTATTGGCTTTCCAAAAAGCCAAGACACAGGGTGTGGGGTCCACTGAGGTGTTCACTAAGCTACTTGGAAAATTGGCCAAAACCTGTACACAGGGCATGCACTTGCCCTGCAGGTCAAAAGAAGCTTTTGCACAGGCTTCTATAAAAATTCTAAAAATAAGCTAATTATGGGATTTTGTAGACTAGGTGACAAGCTTTAACCTCTGAAAAGATCTGGGTCTAAACCCTAACACAAAATTCACAAAAAATCCTCCAAGATTTGGATTTCTGAAACAAGGTGTATTTTGACTTTTTGAAATGGTAGGCTTAAGTTGACTTTAATGAACTTTGATCCTAATCTACTGATTGAAAATGATTAAGTAAGCTAAGGTGAGACTAATTTAAGCTACACCACTCATAAGTGAATGGATTTGGGGCATAAGCCACACTTAATCCAACACAGAGGGTTAATTAAACCTATTGATGTTTGATTTTGACTTTTTTCTGAGTAAGGCCTGGTTATTGTGCTTGTTCTGAGCTAGTATTGTCCTAAGTGACTTGTGTAAACAAGAAACAACAACAATTATACGCCACAACACCTTGGATCACACTGATCCAAACACTCCTAAAACTTGTTTGTTTTGTGATTTAGGAAGCAAATGGGTGTTAAGGCTTATGCAACTGATTCAAAACAACTTATAATGATATATTAAGCTTAAATCAACACTTAGAAACAGGAAACAACTACAAATGAACAAGATTACTACTTATACTAGTTTAACTGCCAATTTTAGAATTTAAAGCAACTATGATTATTAAATAACAAGGTACTGATTTTATGCAATAATATCACTAATTGACACTATATGAACACAGAAAAGCTAAATAAGCAATGAAATAAGCAATGATACAGTAGAACACAGAAATGAGTTTTAAGATCTTACAATATGCAATCCTGCTTTGTATCAAGAACCAAGAACCTCAAAACCAATCCTATAGGTCTTCCACAAGACCACTAACCCAGGGCCATCCACAATTCACCCTGCTCCAGCATTCATCTTCATAAACCTGTAAATGTTGACTTTCTTTGACTTTTTTGTGTTTTTGAATTTTTTATACCTAAGCGGTGTTTTATGGTTTCTAAAAGCTTATTTAAGCTTTCTGGGAGCTTATATTAGCCTAAGAGTCCATGGATTCTAATAACAATAACAATACATCCTAATTAGAAACTTGAAATCAATTTAAAATTGCACAAACTAAATTATAACTTGAAACTTGATTTTTATTAATAAGAAACCTTAAAGATACATTGAAAACAGAGATTACACTAATTTAGAGCTAAATTACACAAGGAAAGTTTGAAAATTACTTAAACGACCTAAAAATATTAAAATTAAGCTAACACCATTCTTCGTGTTCTTCTCTTCTATTTATAGGCGTGGATTAGGTTTTGTGATCATCTTCTGAGCATATCCCACTTGATTCAGAGCCGTTGGATCAATGAGGGGCCTCCAATTGAACGCCACGTGTTTTGGCGCCAAAACCTGTTTTTGTAATTTGACTATGATAACTTGAGGGGAGGGGGCATTTATTGTGGTTGTTTTGTTAGGTGCAATTGGGGGTATGTGAGTGGATTGGGCGGTGGAAGTGGTGAGGTGATGGATTTGCAGGGCAAGTGGTGTGGGGGAGGGAAGGAGAGGAAGGGGGTGTTTGTTTGACTTGGTTTGACCACAGGGTCAAACTTTGACCCTGGTGGTATTAAATATGGGTGGTGGGCTGGTGGGCTTGGGGATCACATGGGCCTGGGAATGTTCTTAGTTTGGATTGGATTTGGTTTTGGGTTTGTAATAATATTAAGGATCCGGTTTGGTAGGGATTTAACACAAGGACCAATTTTGTAATATTCCGAATTTTGAGGGACCAAATCTGGCATTCTTCTAAAGTATTTCATGGGGGTCTTTTCTGCCAAGTGAGAATATTATGAGGACCTTAGATGATTTTTCCATTTTAATTTTCCCAAGGACCAAATCTGCCAACATTTCAAACTTCAGGGACCAAATCTGTAATTTCACCAAACTTTTCAACCAAGGACCAATCCTGCCATATATGAGAAGTACAAGGACAAAATTTGTTTTTCTCAAAGTTTTAATATCCTAGGGACCATTTTTGTCAATTTTCAAAGTTTAGGGACTAAACTTGCAATTTTGTGAAACTTTGTACCAAAGGGCTAAATATGTCATTTTGTGATTTAAAAGGACCTTTGGTGACATTTTCAAGTTTTTAGAATAACCAGGGACTAGATTTGACAACTTTTGAAAGATGAGGGACTGAAACTGTCAATTATGCAAACTTTGTTTATTTTTCATCTGTTTTTGATTATTTTGCATCTGAAACATATAAAATACAATCCTGGGATATTTTCATTATTTTGATGCAATTTTGAGTGTTTTTAGATGTTTTGGCAGCTCAGAATAGGTAAAAATGATGAGTATTTACATACTCATCAATCCCCCACACTAAAACATTGCTAGTCCCTAGCAATCTTTTAAGAAAAACTTAATGGATTTAAAACTCTTTACCAAAAGCCATCACTTCTGGAGTAGCTAGATGTATCGATTCAAGTAAGAACTATGGTCCACCTGATAACCATATATGTGATTTTGAGCAAACCACCAGCTGTCAACGGATTTGATTTGTCTTTACCAAAAGCCGTTTGCTTCTGGACTAGCCAACTCTTGATGGACAAAGTCAACATCTTGGTGAGCTGATTACCAATTATGGTTTTTCCACGGCCTTTACCACAAGCCATAATCTTGCAGGCTAGCCAACTCATTCACTTTTTTGGATATGGCGAGTTGATTTACCATACAATTTTGGGCAAATTGCAAGCTATCAATGGATTTGAGATATCTTTACCAAGAGCCGTTTGCTCCTGGATTAGCCAATCCTTTTGTCATTTAGACATGGCGGACTGATAACCACAAAAATGTTGAAATAAAGTGAAAATTTTTTGAAAAATTTGGGCCAAAATGGGGGTACTTAGAAAGTATTTTGTGATAAAATTCGCAAGAATTCCCCCCCCCCCCCCCCCCACACTAGAATTGAATATTGTCCTCAATATTCAAAGTACCGGCTATTATCCCGACTCTTTGAACAGAGAAAGGAAATATTCTAAGCTAACTGTGGAAATATCGATTTTATTTTTCACTTTATTTATATGTACATATAAACATTTTTTTTTTTTGGAATTTGAAACTTATATACATATTTACTTTGTAAAAGGTGGGGGACGGCCACTCCCCCACACTAGAGTGTTAGAAAGTAGAAAGAAGTCAGAGATATGGGTGAAAACCCATATTTTGCTAATTTTTGTTCACCGAGTCACTAGCTTGACTCGATCCCCGAATTCATTTGTATATGGGGAAAGTTTGGAGATCCGGGACAACCATGGATGGTATGTCCTCTCCAAAATAGTGTTTCAAACGATGACCATTCACTTTCAATTTGGGACCTTCGGGTTGAGATAGCTCAATAGTCCCGTATGGATATACTTTTGCAACAGTGAATGGTCCAGTCCATTGGGTTTTTAATTTCCCCGAGAGGATCTTTAACCTTGAATTGAAAAGAAGGACTCTGTCACCGACGTTGAAAATGCGGTTCTTAATCTTGGAGTCGTGGATCTTCTTTGTCTTTTCTTTGTAGATCAAAGAGTTCTCGTAGGCTTGATCACGAAGTTCGTTTAATTCATTGAGTTGAACTTTATGGTGATCACCCGCTTTATGAAGGTCGTAGTTTGCATGTTTCAAGGCCCAATAGGCTTTGTGCTCGAGCTCGATCGGTAAATGACACGCCTTCCCGTATCCAAGCTTGTAGGGAGTACACCCGATGGGTGTTTTGTAAGCTGTACGGAAGGCCCAGAGTGCATCATCTAGTTTATCCGACCAGGAAGCACGGTTTTCACCTACGGTCCTCTCAAGAATCCGTTTAATACCACAGTTTAAAACCTCCACCTGCCCACTTGTTTGTGGGTGATATGTGGTCGAAAGACGATGAGTAACACCATACTTCAGCATGACTTTTGCAAATTGATCATTGCAAAATTGTGTACCGCGATCACTAATGATGGCACGGGGAGTTCCAAAACGAGCAAAGAGGGATTTCAAGAATTTCACAACAACTCGGACATCGTTGGTGGGTAAGGCTTTTGCATCAACCCATTTTGACAAGTAGTCAACAGCCACGAGAATGTATTTGTTTCCACGAGAAGATGGGAATGGCCCCATAAAATCAATGCCCCAGACATCAAAGATTTCACAAACTTGAATGGCATTTTGTGGCATTTCGTTCTTTTGTGAAATATTACCGTGACGCTGACAAGCGTCACAAGCTTTGACTAACTCGTGGGCATCCTTATAAATCGTGGGCCAATAGAAACCGGAGTCAAACACCTTTTTGGCGGTGTAGTTAGGACTATGGTGGCCCCAGTGGGTCCAGCATGGCAAGCCTTGAGAATATCAGTGGCTTCCTGTCCGTAAATACATCGCCTGATGACTTGATCGGCACAGATTTTAAACAGATAGAGGTCGTCCCAGAAGTAATGTTTAACGTCTTTAAAAAATTTGTTTTTCTGTTGGGACGTCATCCCCTTCACGATGAAGTTACCCGCATGGTAATTTGCAAAGTCGGCAAACCATGGGGTAGTAGAGTCACCACAAAAAGAAACCGCATTGAGTGTCTCGAGAGGAAATGTTTCATTTATTTCCTGTTTCTCGGACACATCCTGGTGAGGGTTTTCTAATCGTGAGAGATGATCAGCAGCGAGGTTCTTATCTCCTTTTTTATCACGGATAATGATATCAAATTCTTGGAGGAGGAGAACCCAACGGAGTAGCATCGGCTTTGCATCTTGCTTTGCAAATAGGTACTTCAAAGCCGAGTGATCCGTATATACTACGCATTTGGTCAGGATTAAGTATGGCCGGAATTTTCAAAGGCATACACCACAGCTAATAGTTCTTTTTCAGTGGTGGTGTAATGACTCTGAGCCTCGGTCATAGTTTTGCTTGCGCAGTGTATAGGCTGAAAGTATTTTGCTTTTCGTTGCCCCAAGACTACACCTATGGCAAAATCACTAGCATCGCACATAAGCTCAAAAGGTAGGTCCCAATCGGGGGCAACAAGAATCGGTGCTTCAGTAAGCTTTTTCTTTAATGTTTCAAAAGCTTCGATGCACTCAGGAGAGAAGATGAAAGGTGCATCCTTCTTGAGGAGAAGGGTCATAGGCCGGGCGATTTTAGAGAAATCTTGGATAAACCTACGATAGAAGCCGGCATGACCCAAAAAGCTCCTAACACCTTTAACGGTGGTGGGATGAGGTAATTTAGCAATGACATCAATTTTGGCTTTGTCAACCTCAATCCCGTTTTTTGAAATTTTACGACTGAGGACAATGCCCTCTTTAACCATAAAATGGCTCTTCTCCCAGTTGAGACTTAAATTCGTTTCTTTACAACGTTTTAGCATTTGTTCCAAGTGGGAGAGACAAGACTGGAATGAATCCCCGATGACTGAAAAGTCATCCATAAATACCTCCATGGTTTTCCCGATCATGTCGGAAAAGATTGACATCATGCACCTTTGGAACGTGCCTGGTGCATTACATAAGCCGAAAGGCATACGTCTGTAAGCAAAAGTTCCGTAGGGGCATGTGAAGGTAGATTTCTCTTGATCCTGTGGATCAATGGGGATTTGGAAGTAACCCGAGAAACCATCGAGGAAACAGTAGTATTCATTCCTCGCAAGTCTTTCGAGCATCTGGTCCATAAAAGGCAGAGGAAAATGGTCTTTACGGGTGGCTTCATTTAACTTACGATAGTCAATACATACTCGCCAATCCATGACCAAACGAGTTGGAATCAACTCGTTTTCCTCGTTGGTGACAACGGTTATGCCACCCTTTTTAGAAACGCAATGAATTGGGCTAACCCAAGGACTGTCAGATATAGGGTAAATCAATCCCGCATCAAGAAGTTTTAAAACCTCTTGTTTGATAACTTCGTGGATTTTGGGATTTACCCTTCTCTGTTGTTGCACTGCTGGCTTAAAGTCATCCTCCATTAAGATTTTGTGTGTACAAAAGTCCGGGCTAATACCCTTAATGTCGGAGAGTTTCCAAGCAATTGCTTGCTTGTGTGACTTAAGAACCTTTAGGAGTGCAGCCTTTTCCTCATCTTTTAAGTCTTTAGCAATAATGACGGGTAATTTATCATCACCCTCCAGAAATGCATATTCTAGATGAGGAGGCAAGTCCTTGAGCTCAACCTCGGGAAATTCTTCAGATTTTTCAATAGATTTAATTTCCGCTTTATGAAGTTGTTTTGGAGACGGAGAGGGTGAAGGATCGTCATTTAACAATGTTTTAAGAAGAAGAATGTCCCCCTCCGGGTCAAGATAGTTTTCATCAATCTCATGAGGGATTGAGCTATCTTGAGTAAGAAAAGCCTCTACCTCTTCCAGAAGGAAGTCACTTCCCTCAAACGGAGTGAGAGAAGGGGAAGAGTCGGATATGATAGGTTCAGAAGAAAGAGTCGTACTGCCACTTGCTGAGAAACCGAGGACCTCTTGAGAATACTCCTCTGATGCAACATCGATGATGTCAATTCAGTTAACCGTTTCAGCGTCATAGTTGGAGGAGTATCTTGAAGTCTGATCAAGATTGAATGTGATGGCTTCACCACCAACACGTAGAGTGATTTCTTCCTCGAAAACATCGATTAGAGCACGACCCGTTCTTAAGAATCCCCTCCCGAGAATGAGAGGAACTCTTGGGTCAGCATCGAAATCAACAATCACGAAATCTGCCGGAAAATGGAACTTTCCTACTTTCACAAAGATATCTTCGGCAATGCCTAGAGGACGAGATATAGTACGGTCTGCAAGCTCGAGAGTCATGCAGGTAGGAGTGAGAGCAGGAAGAGAGAGCCTCTTCCAGACTGAGTAAGGCATAAGGTTAATGCTTGCACCAAGATCGGCCAAGGCAAAGCAATCAACCATCCCCGGGAAAATGCAAGGAATGAGAAATTTCCCAGGATCTCCAAGCTTTTTGGGAAGCTTTTTCAAGAGTACTGCTGAGCAATGCTCATTAAGTGGAGTTCTAGCCATCTCACAGAGTTTTTCCTTATTGCTTATCAGATTTTTGATTGTTGAAGCAAATTTAGGCATTAGAAGAAGAGCATCCGCAAAGCTAATATCGAAATGTAACTCTTGGAAAATTTGATAAAAATTTTCCATCTGTTGATTAGCTCTTTCGTTGTTCTTTTGATCATTCAATCGTGAAAGATATGGAATTGAAGGCTTAGGATCGTTCTTTGGAATTTCATCAGGAATTTCCGGAGGATCAAATACAACTTTTGACTTGCGAGTCGGGACCGGGACAACTTGAGGATGGATGTTGTTGGTACCTCCGTTATTAGTAGGAAGTACCGTGTCCGTGGTAACCTCAGGTTCATGTTCCGCTACCTTAGTAGGAAGAGAAGAAGAGGTAGAGGGAATCGTGGGTCCATTGTATGATACTCCACTTCGGGTAGTGATCACTTTTACATCGCCCCTCGGGTTAGCGATCGTGTTGCTCGGTAGTGTACCCGGGCCCGAGGGTCGATCATTTAAAGACTTCTAAAGCTCAGAGATCTTGCTGATCAATAACCGATTCGTTTCCTCTTGTGCTTTCATGAATTGTTTTAGCACTTCATCGGAGGAAGACGAGGGTTGAACAAAGTTTTGATTTTGATTAGGAAAATTTTGAACACGGTTGTTTTGAAAATTTCCTTGGTTTTGGTTGTTGTTACCCTGAAAATTATTTCTTTGATTGAAATTACCCTGATTGTAATTCCCTTGATTTTGGTTTCTTTGAAAATTTCCTTGAAAACCTTGATTTTGATTGCCATTTTGAAAATTGTTTTGATTAAAATGACTTTGATTTTGGTTCGGGTTTTAGAAATTCGGGTTTTGACCTTGGTTAATATCTCCTTGATTCTGATTTTGATTCGAGTTACGGTTTTGATTTTGGTTAAAACCGGGAGGTCCGAGAAAATTGTTGGAACGATAGCTTAAGAGATTACGGTCCCCTTGTGGTTGGTAAGAATTACCCCCCATGTTGTAGGAACCTTGAGCAGCGTAAACGTTCTCTTGAGGAAAACCAGTAGTAGCTGGACACTCGGAATAGAGATGTGGGCCTCCACAAGTTTCACAACTTCGGGCCACGGCTTTCACTTGTTGATTCTGAACCTGCTGATTTTGCATAGTTTGGTTCATTCTCAACACAGCCGTAGAGATATCATCCATCTTTTTAGTGAGAGCAATTATTTCAGGAGATGATGATGAAGGAATAACTGATTTACATGACTCATCCCTCTCCGCAGAGGAATCCCAAAAGTTATGATGGGCAGTCATGTTCTCAATTAGATCATAGCATTCTTCGGGACGCCTTTTCATAAAGGTCCCACCAGCAGCAGCATTGAGAATATCCCGGTGCCTCAATGTTAGACCATTATAGAAGGTATCTATGATGGTAACTTGTAACATATTGTGGTTAGGGCACCAATCAATTGCTAGCTTATAACGTTCCCAAGCCTCAAATAGAGACTCATCGGGACGCTGCCGGAAGTTGCTGATATCATTTCGTAACTTGGTAACCATGGAAGGTGGAAAATATTTTGCTAAAAACTTGGTTACCATTTCATCAAAGGTACGAATAGAATTCTTGGGGAGTCGGTCAAACCATGCAGTGGCATGATGGGTGAGAGAATAGGGGAAGAGATACAGCCGGAGGGCATCATCGGTGACACCATGCTGTTTCATGCTTTGGGTGACGGTAAGGTATTTATCAAGATGCTTGTTAGCATCATCACCCGGTAATCCGTGAAATGGACACGAATTTTGGACTTGTTGGATCATGTGGTGCTTGAGGCCAAAGTCCGTAGCCTCAATGGTGAGTGGTGCAATAGGTCCGCCCCTCCCTTGCATGGTAGGCTGGCACAACTCCTCCATCGTTCGGAGATCGGGAGCTGGCTCATCTTTGGGAGGGTCAGGGGGTGGTAGTGGCCCGTCGTCCATTTCTGTTTTGGGTTCTTCAATAACAGTACGTAGCTCGGGTACGTTTTTCTGATTTTTACGCTTTGTTTGTGAATGAGTGCGCATGCACTAAAAACAATTTTTCAAAACAAATTTGAGGCAAAACAACAGGGAACTTAAACCAATAATCACAAGTGAATGGCTTCTTTGAAAAAGGTACACCACTCACAGGGATACAATGACAAGTTTTAATCTTTAGTTTGGGAACTTATTATGTCCACACCCTCAGTTGGTAGGTGTTCTGCCTTGGTTTGCGGTTGTAAGATTTTATGTATTTATTAACAGAAAAATTGTTTTTGGGCTTATGGGTGTGTGTGCAAAAAACTTTGGGAAATATTTTTGGAACTGATTCGTTAACCGAAATCGTTCCTTTAAGATTACTCGCAGGCTGGCGGGAGGAAAGAATGGATTCCTCTACAGTTCGCAATTTAATGTCAGAACTTACCTTATCCCAACTGTTTCAGGTTGTAATCTTAAAGAAAACGAAGTAATTTAACTTCACAGTTTGTTTTGTTGCTTTTGATTTTTTTTTTGGTGTTGCTAACACTTCAGGAAAAGTGTTAATGAACTTTTTGATATGATTGATATTTTTACAAAAACTTTTTATAAAAGTGGTGAAATTTATACCGGGCGGGTTTTGAAAACCACTAAATTTAAAACGATTTTAAAACACGCAACAACCTCCCCGGCAGCGGCGCCAAAATTTTGATTGGGGCTAAATCGTCAGATATTATTGACCAAGGTCAATAAGTCGAAAACAGCTCAGTTCCAATTCTCCGTGGATAGTATAGTGTTTCCCCGGGTCGTTATGTCCCAGCGAGATTGCAATGGTGCTTTTTAAAATATTTCAGGAATGAGTGGCACTGAGGACAGTAGCCAAAGATGATTGGAAAATGATTATGCAACTGATATTTGGTATTTTGGACAATGATATTAACAATAACAGACATACAGATATAATCACAAATGCACAATTTGGGAATCAAATTACAGACAGAGAAAAGTGGGATTTAAACAATTTACAATTACAGGGGGTGCAAATGAAACTTTTTCAAACTTAAAATAAAAAGAAAATTTAAAATGAAAATGAAATTATTTAATTGATTATTTTAATATTTAAATACTAATTAATTAATAAAAACTATTTGAAAAGTAATTTAAATCTAATTTAAATTAAACTAAAATTGTTAAAGACTACAAATTAAACTAAAAACTTGCAAAAATATTTTCTAAACCTTAAAATGAACTTGAAAAAAGTATAAAAATTAAAAAGAAATATTTTTGTCTTTTTATGGGTTTTCTATTAATTAAAAACTAATTATATTAATTAAACTATTTAAACTATTTTAAATTACTAATAATAGCTAAATGACTTAGAAAATTATAGAAAAATTTATAAAACTAATTAAACATCACAAGAATCCTAAAAATTATAAAAAGTTTCTAAAAATTATATTTAGACTATTTTACTAATTATTTACTTATTAATTAATTTAAATTTAATTTAACTAAATTAAATAAGAAAATTAGAAAATTAAAAGTAGAATTTAAGAAACTATTTTCTAAAAGTCTTAAATGATTTAAGAAGCCTAGGAAAAATATAAAAACCTACTGTTGTTAATTAAAATTTAAGAAAACTATTTAATTATTAATATTACCTAATTAATTAATTAAACTATTTTTAATTCTAATAATTATTAAACTAAAAGAGAAAAATCTAAGAAAATTATTGAAAATACTTAAAGTGATAGGAAATTAAGAAAATTATAAAATGATGAAGTGCTTATTAATAAGCTAAAAAGAAAAATTAAAAAGATAAAATCTATTAAATAGAAGCTATCACTAATTTTAAATTTAGTTTTTTGGTGGTTTTTCTTTTTGACAGATGAAAATAAGTTAAAAATAAGAAACTTTTGTGAAATGACTTTTACAAAAGCTTAAAAATATGCTGTGGGCACCCCCTTTTATCAAACAGTGGACTATTAAGCTTATTAGGACTTATGCCATATTTGAAAAAGCTAGGAAATGCCAAATAAGGTATACATAGATGATTACCAACTTAAAATAAGCAAATTAGAACAAAGAAGCACTCAGAATAAGTTATGAACCACAAATAAGCACTTATGTATACACAAGGCCTGATCAGGCCAAATCTAAGGGTTTTGGACCTCTGTGGGGTCCACAGAAGTCAAGGTGAGTCCAAAATGAAACTTAAAACTAGAAAAGGGACAGAAAGGCTACCAAATAAGCCAATAAGCTAAGCTTATGGCTTATTAATGAACACTGGGTGATGCTATGAAGTTTTGGACAAACACTGAGTGATCAATGTATACTCAGAGAATGACCAAACTTAATGAGGCTTGCAGCCCTATCAAATAAGCTAAAAATGGTGAAATAAGCCCTGAACCTTATCAATGGGCTTATTGGCTTTCCAAAAAGCCAAGATACAGGGTGTGGGGTCCACTGAGGTGTTCACTAAGCTACTTGGAAAATTGGCCAAAACCTGTGAACAGGGCATGCACTTGCCCTGCAGGTCAAAAGAAGCTTTTGCACAGGCTTATATAAAAATTCTAAAAATAAGCTGATTATGGGATTTTGTAGACTAGGTGACAAGCTTTAACCTCTGAGAAGATCTGGGTCTAAACCCTAACACAAAATTCACAAAAAATCCTCCAAGATTTGGATTTCTGAAACAAGGTGTATTTTGACTTTTTGAAATGATAAGCTTAAGTTGACTTTAATGAACTTTGATCCTAATCTACTTATTGAAAATGATTAATTAAGCTAAGGTGAGACTAATTTAAGCTACACCACTCATAAGTGAATGGATTTGGGGCATAAGCCACACTTAATCCAACACAGAGGGTTAATTAAACCTATTGATGTTTGATTTTGACTTTTTTCTGAGTAAGGCCTGGTTATTGTGCTTGTTCTGAGCTAGTATTGTCCTAAGTGACTTGTGTAAACAAGAAACAACAACAATTATTGATGAGGCGAAAAATGAACCACTTTTA
>JARVZY010011400.1:0-12500 GCA_030686995.1 Artemisia argyi | reverse complement strand
TTCATCACCGGTCATATGATTACTACAACCGCCGTCAAGAAACCATGTCTCACTTCTTTCAACGTTAGCCGAGTGACAAAAGAAAACATTTCAATCTTCTTGTTTTTCTTCTAAAAAATTTGCTTGTTGTTGGTTTTTCTTTTAACAAAAATTTTCTAGATGACCAAATTGATCACAGCGAGTACATTTGTATTTTTCTTTTTACCAACAATCCTTTTCCTCGTGATTGTCTTTCTTGCAAATGGAACAATTGTTAGAGTTTGCATTGCCAAATGATCTTTTGTCGAAGCTACATTTGATCTTCAAAACTTCCATAGCTTTTTTCGCGTCTATGACCTCTAAAATTTCTACCTCCTCGACCACCTCGAGATGAACTCCGTCTTCCAAAATTTTGTGGTGGTTTTGATGAGTGGCCTTTTACTCATCATTTTAGGCCCGGAAAACCCACAAAAACGACCAAAAACACCCAAAACGACCATATATTGTTACAAATATCCTTGGAAAGTGTTTTTGTGTATTTCAGGTACAAAACGATTGAAAACAAGGCAAAAGAGAGCAAAACGAAGCATGGATGGGATTACGGAGCTAAATGGAGCATTACCAGATCGACTCGACATAATATTAAAGAAAAACGAAGAAAAAGACAAAAAATCAAAGCCGAAGTCAATCCCAGAAATGTGACATGGGGGGAGGCATGGAAAAACCAAACCCTAAACCCATATTTACTTTTTCACCCCTGAACCTTAACCCAAAATGTCCAAAATACCCTCACACGACACCAAAATTCCCTTTATACCCTTAAACCCCGAGACTGAAATGTAGAATCATTTTCAAAACTCAAAACCTTTTTTCCGAAACCATTTCAAAAACCAAAATCATTTTTTCCAAATAACATCACAAAACACATTTTTGATAAAACCTATTAAGTATTTTAATTATTATTATTATTAGTATATTATTTAGTATATTAGTATAACTATTATTATTATTAGAATTATTAATATTATTAGTATTCTTATTATTATGTATATAATTTTCAAAATTATCATTATTTATATTATTAAAATTATTATTATTATTATTATTATTATTATTATTATTATTATTATCTATTAAAAAAAAAAAAAAAAAAAAAAAAAAAAAAAAAAAACCTACAAATTTTATTTTTATCACAAAAATAGTTTTTACAAATTTCTTATCTTACTAGTACTAAGCTAATTAGTAATTACTAAACCTAAAACTAAATAACTAATAACTACAACAAAACCAAACCGACCCAACCTAGAACCATATTCCCATAGCCCACATCCCTCGGCCCACTCACAATCACAATCCAAACCAGACCAAACAAACCAACCCAACCCTTTTTTTACACCATACCCGTTTGACCAATCCCAGTCAACACCCCCAATTCTTAAACCCTATACCCCCGACCCCAATTTTCCCTCCAATTTCAAAACTGTCACTTTTACCCTTGAAATCCTCCCCTGCTACAAGCCAAACTAGCTCACCAAGGTCCCCCCCCCCCCCTCCTTCACATGATGCCATTCCATGTTGGCAATCCAAGGCAATAAAGTCCCATCTAACGGCTTGAAATTGAAGCTTTGGGACCAAGTAGTATCTCATGGCTGTGATTGAGCCCAAAGAAGCACAAGTGATGACTGGGCTCATTCCACTCACAACAAAAACACAATAGATGAAGACAAGAGAGGAGGAAGCTTGAATTCACCCATTATATAGAGAAAAGCTTGTAGCCATTTGATGGCAGTAGGGGGTAGTAGTAGGTTTTAGAGTAGAAATAGCTTAGTGTAGTTTAATTTAGTTTATGTTTTTAAATCATTTCAAGCTTCTGTACTTCTTAAAAAATCCAGTTTAAAACAATTTCAAGTGTTCTTTTATTTAGTTGTCAAATTTATTTATCATTAATCTTAATTACCATCTTCAAGTTTACTTGTTTTTAGTGCTTGTTCCTGTTCACTATGCTTATGTAGTTCATTTATAGCTTTATATAACATTTTCTCACAAATTCTAGCATTAAAAATCTGTTTTATTGTGACAACTCCCAACAGAAATAACTTAAGGGGGTGTTTGGGTTAAGATGAATTTTGAAGGTTGTTAAGGTTTTAACCATTTCCTGCTTTTGAACTTGCCTTATTTCACATTACTAGAAGTTTTTCATCATTCAGGATCATTGTTAAATGGAATTGTAGGTTTTGAATAGATCTTCTAAGATGTTTGAGACTTAACTGTTTTTAGACTGTAGCTTAGTTAGATTTAGGATAAGAGCACTATTAGTTGTAGTTTTTGGTCACTATTAGTTCATTATAGGCTTTGTAATCTGCTCATTATCTGGTATCAATGGTTGTAGGTCAATTAGTCAAGTTTTTACCCCATTTTACGCCCACTGCTCAACAGCCTACCTGTCCATTTAACCCTTTTTCATTCTTAGATTTTAGCTTCAATTGTTGTTCAAATCCATGATTGTTTGCTGTTTTGCACTCTTTTCCAGCTTAACTTTACAATTTAATAGCCTTTAGACTCTAATTTTCTCATTTACTAGCTTAAAATTTTGCTCAAAGTACCCATGTTTGGCTATTTTTATAGATTTCAAAAATGTTTTATGTCTGCTTATCTGTCAGAATCTTAGGGCTTTTTCTCACCTTAAAGCTTATCCTAATTTCCCCATTTTGCTTCTAGGAGTAGATTTCTAGGTCTAGTTGAACTTTTCTTGTTTTATTTGGGATTAGCTTATTATTTTGATAAGCTTTAGGTAGCTGTTAAATAGCCCCTCTGAAACTTTTTCTTATTGAAGCCCAGTTTTAGTATTAGACCATTTAGTGCTTTTAGGTTTATGCTTTTGCTTATATTTGATCCCTATAGCTTATTTAGGACTTCCTTAGTTTAGGATTAGCTTATTTCAACTTAGGATGGCTTAATTATCCCTTATCAGCTTGTTAATATTCCTTTTAATTCTTTAGTTTTAGCTTCTTAGTAAACTGCTTATTATTTCCCTCTGCAATTGCTTATTTATTCAGTTTTAGGAAAAAATTTAGTTTCAATAATTGCTTATTTTCATGTGTTCCATAAGTTTGTTAAAAAAGATTTGAAAAAAAAAAATATTTTCAAAAAGGCCAAGAGTAGGGGTCGAACCCTGGTCTCAGCCTTTCACTATCAGACACAACATCATACTCACCACACCAAAACGCCCTTAGGTCTTTTCTTGTCTAACTTTGCACAAACAAATCCTTTATAATAGTTTTCTTCCTTTAGCTTATTAAGACTGTTAGAGCTTATTTAGTGCTTATTCATAAGCAAATTGGACCATTCTCATTTTTCTTAAGTTTCTGTTAATATAAAGTAGTTTTAGAAAAAAAATTGTAATTTTCCAAAATCATTTAGTATTTTTTAGGAATTTATTTAGTTTAAATACAAAATTAGTCGATAAAACAAATTTCTTTTTTTCAAAATTTTCTTTTGTCATTTAGTACGTAGGAAAACAAATTTGAACCCCGTAGATCTTTTAGATTTAAAATTTCACTTTTAAAGCCGTTACCGAGCCCGATAACGTCCCATTTTTAATGTTTAGTACGTTTAGGTAATTTCAAAGTGCGTTTAGAGTTTTCAATAGTTTTTAAGTAGTTTTTCATTTTCTAAATCATAATCGTAGTCTAAATTAAGTAGTTGCCCTTTTAGTTTACGTTTTTAGGTTTTCGCATTACGTCTTTAGGTTTAACTTATGTTTTTGCATATTCTTGATTTACGTGCTTACGTTATTTGTTTACTTGAGTTATTTTGAGTTTTTATTTGATCAAATTAGTTTAGAAATCCAAATATCTCTTTAAACCCCATTCAAATCACCCGATCACAAAACGGTTTTCGATTTCGCATTTCACACCTCGTCGGGACTTAAAGACCTGGGAAAACACTATGCTTACCGGAGATTATGCACAAGTGGTTTGACCTAATTGACCAACCTTGGTTAATTTGTGTTGACTACTTTTGGAGCAATCAGGTTTCTTGTCTACTTGCAAGCTAGATTGGAATGCACTTTCAATCGCCTTGCCGGAGTGCCGAGTCATACGCTGCACATATGAATTGAGAGAACTTAGCACTTCTTGAATACCCAAAGTTTTAAGATCTTTAGTATTTTCAATAACTGCTAAAATTGGATCAAATTTTTCTGGAATACTGATGAGAATTTTCTCAAAAATATGTTGGTCTTTAATTTCATCACCATAACTTTTCATCTGATTAATCAAATCAGTTAATCTAGATGTATAGTCATTTAGTGACTCATTTTCCTTCATCTTCGTTTTCTCGTAATCTCGTCCTAGAGTTTGTAATTTTGGAGCTCTCACTTTGACGTCTCCTTGAAATTCTTCCTTAAGCACCTCCCAAGCTTCTTTTGCTTTTTTTAGAAGCATGATTTTCAGGAAGATTGACGGTGTGACTCCCCGCTGAATCATACTTAGAACGGCTGCATTTCGGCTTCTCTTTTGCTTCAAATCTTTCATCTGCTCGTTGGCTAATTTTTCCGTATCAACAGGTTCTTCAAACGTGTTTTTGACATCGTCAAACACATCTATAGAATCAAATAATGTCTCCATTTTGACACACCAAAAATCACAATTTTTACCAACAAAAATTAGGACGACAACATGACTTAAATCAAAACCTTGTCGTCATGCCATGGCCGCTCTGTATAAAAATGGTAAGAACTCGTTTAACCCAAATGTATTAGAACAAGCTCTGATACCAATTTATGTTGGATATATGAGATGTTACCCTCACAAAAATATTGCTCAAAAAATTATTATGACTAAATACTAAATAACTCTTGGTTACTTGAAGAACAATGCACTCAAAAAAAAATTATTTAAAAGCTTGAAATACTTTATTTTTATTTGTAGGTGCTGGTGCAAATTCACTACTACTTTGATATTGCCTTTATAGGCTCTATGTTGAACTCCTGTTACATTATGAAAAGAACTACTAGCCGTATAACATATTTCTTGTTTATCACATGTTTGTTGACTAAATGAGTAGAAAGAACAGTTCCAATTCTATTTCCCATTGAGACAAGTTTTCCATTCTACCAAACTATTCATTTGTTAACTCTTAATAGTATGGCTTGTTCTTTCCTCATGCATACATAGTATGGCTTGTCCCCAAAATTATTTTCTTTTCTTTTGTGGTCAGCAAAACACATTAGTTTACATTCTCCTTGTAATTTGTTTTGGCTGAACTCCCAACTTTCGTCTGAGCTCCTCAAAAACTTTTCTCGTGGAAGTGCTTTTGTGAAAATGTCAGCTAGTTGATCCTTTGTTCCACAAAATTTGAGTTGCACCTCTATGTCTTCAATTGCTTCTCTGATAAAATGATGTTTCAAAGCGATATGCTTTGTGCGGCTATGATGAACCGGGTTCTTTGCGATTGCTATTGCTAACATGCTATCGTAGAAAATTGTTATAGGCTTCAATTGCTTTTCTCCAATATCTTCAAAAATTCTTCATCCAATATCTAAAGGCTCCTCATGTTCCGATCCTCCATCCAAACTAGGACCCTTGCTATCCTTCCTTTCAAGTGAATCAGTCATCGATTTATCCTTCGTCGATTCAATATTAGGAGCCAGATATACAAACTCAGTAGCGGTAATATACAATAACATCGATTACGATACGAAACTTTAAAGGACTCTAGAACACGATGTAAAGACTCTGTTAGAACACAAACCTTCCTATGAGACATTGGTCTATTGTTGAACATATCAGTAAACACACTACATCCCCATCGACCACCCAACTTCTTATAAACCTCTGATGCCCATGATGCCAATGGTAAACCTACCAAGTCTTTCCAAACACATCTTTCATCTGGAATAAAATTGTGAGAGATATCTTTGAGCTCCTAGAATAGTTCATTTAACACCTTTGAATTCTTGACGCTTTCTACCTAATCCGTAGAATCAAATTCCAACCAAACGCAACGCCCCCCCCCCCCCCCAACGTATCTAAGAGCAACATCAACAAAACCCTTAGAAGACATATATTTTAGAAGATCCGTAATGACATTTAAATCTTTTACTTTAACAAGAATACTACGCTCCATACCATCCAAATCTATACAATCATCTTCCAAGATAAACATCAACGCTTCATTACTCGACACCTCATTTTCCTTATTACTAATCGACACCCCCAAAGGTTTTTCTCCACTATTTCTTGCATTGTCACGAACAAGTTGAGTATTCATACCTTCATTGGGTTTGCTGTCCCCAGATCATTACTCAAGCCTATTATTAGTTCGACCATACTTGGCCACATCGATAAATAAATGAAACCCACCCATCCAGGTCGCTCTTAGATTAGAAACTAACTGATTGATATCATTGACATTTTTGAAACGTACAAAGCCAAACCGGTGCCCCGATTTGGATATCTTTGCTGCAATATATACATCGATCACCACACCCCGTTGGTTACAGGTATCCCAAAGATCTTGGACCGTCGCTTTCCATGGGATATTCAAGACAAAGATTGATGAATATAACTTATCAACCACACAAAAATTAGGGTTGGGTTTGCTGGGAATACTTTGGTTTCGCTGCTGATTGTTAATATGTTGAGCATTCCTCTTGATTACTGTTTGTTCGAAATCCAATGCCATTTGCCATCTTTTTTTTCCGGCTAAGTATTAGTATTTTTGCCATATTTCTTTCGATCTTTGAGATGATTTGATGACATGGATGTTTAGAGAACGTAAAATGGAACAAGAAGGGTTTTTTGTTTTGGTTATTAGACGGCTAGAATGGAAATCGCCTTCAGTAGAGAGAGAAAGAGACTCTCATTTTTTTATTAAATGACAATATCTAACGGCTATATAATCCAACACGAGTGATATAAACGAGCTATGTTAATTAAAAAGACACAATTATTATTTTGAAATATTAATTATGGAAAATTATAACGGTTAAAAATGTTACTTTTTTAATTAGTTATATGTATTAAAAATATAAACTAGTTAAAAATAAAAAAGATGACATAATACTATTATACAACCCCAATACACTAAACTATTTAAATAAAAATTAGCAAATAAACCGAAGAAAAAAGAAAGTAAAGCTGAAGTCAAATAATGTAAAAAATTAATGTTATCTTAATATCACCTTAGATTAAAAACCTTTATTTTAATTTTAACTGAAACAAAAATTCGGAAATCTAAAAATTAATTCACTTTTTATCATTCATTAAAATGAGAAATAACAACTACCATTAAAAAAGAGAATTAATGTCAAATCGGAGACATCAAATCAAAGTCAGGGTTGTTGATTAGTAATGTTGGGTGTCTCAGAAAAAATTCCCATTTCCCATGGCCCCTATGCTGGAACTCTGTTTGAAAATCAGTCCTTTTCCGTCAATTGTACTTTTCGGTCCCTGTAATTGAAACAAATTCAATTGTACTTTTCAGAGGGGTCGTATTGGAGACCCCTTCTCTCATCAAATTTTCCACCCAATCAGCATCAGTCAACTCAGTTTTTATCAAATCCCCAAAAACTTCAACAAATTACAGGCAATCGTTCACCAAATCTTACCAAACTATCTTTTTTAATTTAAAAAACAATAATATATAAAGATATTAATTAAATAAAAGTTCATTGCAATTAATAAAAATGACATAGGATAATACCGGAAAAACTGAGCAAATTAAAAAAATTACAAATAACATCGTAACATTCCTAAACGTTTAGATGTCACGATCCTTTTGTACTTTGGCTAGAGCTTCTCATTGCGCCCGTGAAATTGTTTTTTGTTCAATGTCCCATTCCAACCTTGATTCTTTCATCGCTTGAAACAATTGTATGCTTTCCTCTTTTTCTGTATCTTTCAAATTCTTGAAATCTTCAAGCACGTCAAGGTACAATCATTTTCCTTTGCTTGACAAAGCTTTCTCTTTTCCTTTTCTTTTAAGGTGGGTTGGAGTCGAGTCTTCGTTTGAGTCGGGAACATAAGGTGAGTTGGATCCTGACCGATATTGTCCCGATTTGGATGTTTTTTACCTTGATCCTTATCGTCTAATTCGTCAATGGTCGGGACATTTTGAAGTTTCGGATGGTCTTTAACAACACGCCAAACCTCTAGGTGCATTAATTCATTTTTATTATTGTATTCAAGTTTGTATTGCTTCAATGCTTGGGTGATTATATCCACATTGTTGTTCCCACTAACCCATTGGCGAACCTTTTTTTCTAAAAATGAAAAACAAAGTAAATATTAAAAAAAATAATAATAAACCTTAAAAGTAAAGTTACCATTTGGTGGTAGATACCGTTCAAGCGTTTAAGTTCGGTGTATAAATCTTTCCACTTGCCCTCATTTGATGGTGGTTTTGAATCTCACGACCGGTAAGCTTTACGTAGTGCTCATGAACTTTCTTCCAAAACGCCCCTTTTTTCGTTGCTATGTTTTATATCCTCGAATATATGAAACCACGTCATCGCCAAGTTGGTTTCATCTTCGGCTGACCACGGCATTGCTGGTGCTCGGTTTTTAAATATTTTCTTTTTCGTAGGGTGTGGGACTTCTTCCACGGGTTGTTCATCCTCGTCTTCATCTTCTATCTCTTCCTTATAAGCTTGAACATCCTCTTCAACATCCTGCTCTACTTGAGTTTCATGAACCACATTTACTTCCCGTGGTGCAAACAGATCAAACTGAGAAAGTCGGTGTTATTGTTCAGGTGTGAATCGTTGATAGGATTGTGGGGTACTCCGTTGACTAGGTGTAATTTATGGGAAAAAAATTGGGGTGTTGGGTTGTGAGGAGAATTGTGGGTAGTACCCTTGTTGTGAAAACGGATTCGATGGGACTTCAATCGTTGGATGATGGCTCGATCCGGTTCCTTAATTTTGAACATTTTTTTTTTTTTTTTTTTTTGTTAAGCTTCCCCCCTGTTGAACTTTCTTCCTTGGATCCATGAAGCTTGTATGAATTTTTAAGTTGAAGAATTTTGAGAGTTAAGAGAGTTTTTAGAAATTTTTTGGTTTGTTTTAGGGTTATGGGGTAGATGTTTAAATAGGAGAAGGTTTGGTGTGGATTAAATGTTTAATTTATTAAAACTAACGTCTTTATAGTCGTTTCAATTTTGATAAAGCGATTCCAAGGAATCGATTTGATTCCTTATCAACGAATTCAGTGGGGGCGGCGGCGATGTTCATTGAGGGAATCGATTGCATTTACCCCGTCACCTCTAATAAAATATTTAACTTTTCAAAAACAAAAACTTAAGATCACATATAGTTATGTAGCTAGGTTGTGGCATGGGGGTTATGTGCCACATGACATTCCAGCCAGCAATGATCTTTGTGACTCAAAGCGTGTAGTCATGAAGTACTTAATCATCTTGGAAATGGAGCTGGTCTTTACAAACAGCTCTCCATCTTGAAAATAGAGTTGGTCAACAATCAACGTCAGTTATGAGGAGAAACAACATTCACAATACAGAGAAAAAGATATAAAAATCTAGTGATTTTGGTATCCCAAGACAAAATTCTTGAGTTCAAATTCTATATAGAACAAAAATGTTCATCAAAAGTGAATATATAAGGGTTTTCCTGGAAATACTCAGGTTTCCTCTGAAACTGGAGATGGTTACATGAACAGGCATGCCACTGAGCGTAAACTTACTCTTAAAAAATAAAGTAGTGCTACATCTACAAAGGATTTACAAAAATAAATCCACAAAAGAGATGTGTCATGTGTAGATTATTGTGTTTGAATATGTTTTCCCTTTCTTTTCTTTGCTTCACCAATCAACACATGACACAACTCTTTTGTGGATTTATTTTTGTAAATCTTTTGTGATTGTAGCACTACTCTAAAAGATATTATGGGATAAGGGATGCCGAAGCTACTGTACTGTGAATGCTCTAAGACATTAGATTACTACATTTTATATTTTAAAAAAAGAGTGAATCTCATTTTTAATCCCTGATATTTGTCATCTTTAATTATATTAGTCCAAAAAGAAATTTTTTTAACATATCAACACCTATGGGTTGCATTTTGTAACGCTTTTGGTCCATTTGATTAACTCGAGTAGATTTTTCATTTAACTAAAAAGTAATAAGCTCAAAGAGTGGACAAACCAGTATTAATACATATAACAAAGTACCATGGCGATATCCATTACCAACACCAACACCAAATCCAAAATTAACCCACTTATACTTCACCAAACTTAATTTCCTTCAAAACCCTCTTCAAAAATCACCATCCCATCATTTCCCACAATTCAATTGGTTTTTATATCATGATTCGGATTTTATATCATTCTCGTTACAATATTTTCTAACAATTGAGTAATTTATCATTCTCGTTTTTTCAATTCTCTTCCGTTGAGGGGATCTTTACAATGGGAAATCATTCATATAACACTGATTCACAAGGATGGACTTGGAAATTCCGCAACAACACAAACCCTAAACCTATCGGGAACCCGTTTCAGAAAGATTTAGACAAAGTTGCAACCTCATTCTTCGTTACTAACGTGCCTGATTCTCTTAATGCGAAAGGGTTGTGGAATGCTTGCGCATCTTATGGTCATCTCACTACAACAAAAGTGGCTTTTTAGGACCCTTTGTGTGGGACGGTAAGATAATGGAGTCCTAAAAAACTGTTTAATAGGACATATGAGTGTTTAGGGTCCTTTTTAAATATTTGCTACTTAAGCGATGTCCTAAAAAGGTATATAATAGGATGGTCGATGATTTGGGGTCCTATTATCATATAACTTAATATGACACTTAAAATATGGATCCTAATAAATTACCTTTATAAGACGTTTATTCATTATGTTTGTATTATATTAAACCATAATAGGACACTTGAGTTTTGAGTCATAAGACATCAGTTAGTTAAAACGCTTATTCACAAAAAGTTTTATTATAGCAAAATTTAATAGGACCTTTGACACGTGGGTATTATAACGTTAACCTTTATAGGACGCTTATGTACAATGGTTTTATAACATCATTTTTTTAAAACGATTATTTGCAAAAGTTTTATTATAACAAAACTTAGTCGGACCCTTAAAGGATGCATATTAATTATGGTTTTATTACAATACACCATAATAGGACACTTGATATATAAGTCATAAAACATTAATTATTTAAAACGCTTATTCGTAAACGTATTATTAAAACATAACTTAATATGACAGTTGACACTTTGGTCCCATAGATTGATACACCATCATAGGACACTTGATATTTGAGTCATAAAACATCGGTTTTATGGAACACTTATTCGCAAACGTTTTCTTTATAAGAAAAGTGAATAGGACCCTTGACAATAGCGTCTTATAACGTTAACCTTTATAGAACGCTTATTCATAATGGTTTGTTTATGATACACCATAATATGGCACATCTTTTTAGAGTCGTAAAACATCCGCTTTTTATAACGCTTATTCAGTTTTATAGAACGCTTAATTGCAAAAGTTTTATTTGAACAAAAATTAACAGGACCCTTGACACCTGTGTCTTTTAACATTAACCTTTATAGTACGCTTATTTGTTGTGGTTTTATTATCCTACGACATAATAGAACACTCCTTTATTTGAGTCATAAAACATCAGTTTTTTAGAACGCTTATTTACAAAAGTTTTATTTAAACATTAGTTAGTATGACACTTGATACTTGGGTATCAAAACTTGATACACCATAATAGGACACTTGATATTTTAGTCGTAAAAGATCAGTTTTATGAAATGCTTATTCTCAAAAGTTTTATTTAAACATTAGTTTTATGCCATGTAGGATTTCCACTAAATCCTTATTATAATAATACTTCCCCTATTATTTTTCCCCAATTATAAACCCTAAATAAATAAAAACATAAAATGTCTTCCTCCTCAAATAGAAGTAATCGGCCACCACCACCAACACATTGTGAACATGATCAACCAGTAATTAGGCAGACTTCACGGACAATTGATTTCCCTTTAAGGCATTTTCTTGGATGTGTTGAGTATTATAATGTAAGTTTTCTTGGATGCGTTGAGTATTATAATGCGTTTTCTTGGATGCGTTGATATTAGTGATGTTTGTTGTTTGTACCATATAGGGTTCAAAATGTAAGACATTTTACTGGCTAGATCCTGAGTTGCCTAATGACTATTACAAACAAGTGGTTTTTAATTTGATTCAAAGGAAAATGGTTTGAAAGAAGACAAATATGGAAAAATAAGAGATTTGGAAAGGGAGATTGAGTTTCAAAAATCAACTATGGAGAAGGAAATGTTTCTACTGCAATTGGAGTTGAAAGAAAGCAAGTCTAGTGTGGTTTTTTTTTAAGAAAATTGTTGTTGTTTTGTGTTTGGTTATTGTTGTTATGTTGTCAAAAATTGTGTAATGAAATGCTTGTTCTGTAGGTTTGATGTAATGACCTTTTGTTTAATGAAATGCTTGTTATGGGATATATGTGTGGATGCATTTAC
>JARVZY010011399.1:0-65000 GCA_030686995.1 Artemisia argyi | reverse complement strand
TACAGCGTAGTTATTAATAGGACCACGCCGTAGTTAGTTCGTTAAGCTTAGTTACGGCGTAGCTGGTAATGAAGACACGCCGTAGAACCTAGAATATATAACTGCTTTATTTCATTATTAAATGTTTTTCAGGAGGCGAAGTCACGACCCCAGCCCAATGGTTCAAGTTTCTCAACTTTGATCCTAAAGGAAGAAAGATATGCAAGAATGAGCTTCACAAACTTACGGGTAAAACAATAGAAGGTCTTGAGGCCCTAAGGATGGAAGCTTTTGAGACTATAAGCAATGGTGAGGCTGCCAAGGACCTGGAAAAACTCTGCAACATCATATTTAACGGTCCAAATGGGAAGTTTGTTTGTAAGGCATGGCTGAAGGTGTTCACAATCAATGAGCCGGTGATTCAAGAGTATGTGTGGGAGTTCTTTTCCACTGTTGACTTTAAGGAGAATATCACAAGGATTACTAAGAAGTGTTTATTTTTCCAGCTGGGGGTGTTAGAAGGGAAATGAGTATAAGAGATTTCATTTTGGCCATGGGACTCTACACCAGGAGACAACTTGATTTTGCCGCCTTTACTGGTTACTACAATATCTGCTTGAGGGAGAGACCTCACAATTACAACCCAGAAGCTTACTATCAGCAAATTTCTAGTTCAACAAGATATGAGTAAAAGAGCCCGCCTTCTTACCTCTCAATTAGGGATCCCATCCACAGACTGGCACATAGGCTTTTGGCAGTTTCTATCCGTGCTAGACACTCGGCACGTGAGAAAATGACGGTGGAGGATTTGTTTCTGATGCATGGTATGGATGGTGGTGATTTTATCGACATCCCATGATATTTGGCTAGGTTTATGACTGGTAAGGCTAAAGGTGCATAGCGGAGTAGGTTGATACAGGGCCCCTATTTTATTTGGAGATTGACTAGAAGTTTGTGGTTGATGTTGACGGCAACTTTGGCAGTGGTGACCAGGACAACTAAGACATCCTTAATTGGTATTTCAAAGCAGGATGAATTTGGGATCATAACCTACAATCCTTTGAATGATCCGATCTTAAGGCCAATGGGGCAAGGAGCAGGTGGAGTAGGAAACTCCCAGGCTAGTGGTAGCTGGGGAGCAGCTGAAGAGGAGCATGTCAGGGTTTGTCCCAATATGACAATGGTGGAGAGGATGCAATTGTTTGATGGACGCATGGGGAGAATTGAGCTGAGCTTGGCAAACTTTGGGAACGATATGGACGATATGACGGTGGTTGTTTCGGGCATGGATGAACAATTTGATAGTTTTTGTACTGATTTTAGAAATATGCAGGTACAACAGACCAATTACTATCAGTGGAACGCCGATCGTACAAGCCAGATGCTCCAGCACATGCAGTTAAGCCACCCACGTTAGAATGGGCCAGATTATGTATATCAGCCCAGCATGCCCAACATGGGTACCCAGCATGGTGTGAGCTTCATGCATCCAGGCAGTTCATCCATAGCTCCTCTTGACCCGTATGGCCCAACTACCCAATTTGGCACCCCCATGGAACATGATATAAATCAGGAGTGAAATCTCCATGTGTTGAACAATTATTTCATCCCGATCCTTTGAAACAATTTACTTTTGACTGTAATAATTGATTTACTAATACATGCTACTTACTATTTACTATATTAGTATTAGTAATGGTTATTGCAGGTTTTATGCTATGGATTTAAGCTGCAGACTGTTGCTATGGCATAGTTGGTCTTTGACCTACACCGTAGCAGACCTGGTGAGTTGAGAGGGCTACTATCTATATATTGGAACTACGGCGTAGCAAGGTCCGTAGACTAACACCGTAGTTAGTACCAGGGAGGCTTGGATTTGACTTCTTGTGAGAAATTCGTAAGGGGAGTTTTTCTTTTTCATTTCTATTCTATTTTTCTTTTCTATTTTGTACAAATGGCACTGTGCACAAACTAAGTGGGGGGATAGGAATAGAATACGAAATTACAATTTAAATTGTTACTTGTCCTCATTTTTAACTAGTTTGTAAAATATCGATAAAATGTGCCATTTTGAAATTTTTGACCACCTTTTTACAAAACTAGAATCTATTAATAGCTGAGCACACTAGAACCTTTGATGGTGAGATTTAACCTTTCCATTTCCTAAATCTTTACCCAAATCCACCAAATATTGAGTGTGCCAGTAGTGTTGTTGTCCTTAGAACTTGGCTTTTACATCATTTCAAGACCATAAACGAGTAATGTGTTAATACATTGGGAAGAAACAAGACTAGAAGGCAATATTTTAGGACTATCACCCAATTCGCCTATATATATATATATATATATATATATATATATATATATATATATATATATATATATATATATATATATATATATATATATATATATATATATATATATATATGTATATGTATATGTATATATATATATATATATATATATATATATATATATATATATATATATATATATATATATATATATATGAGTCTATCGATTAGTCACATTGACTTTTTGACCCCCGTATTTAAACCTTTGTTTGCACTCATTTTTAGTGCAAGATACCCTTAGATACACCCTTTTGAGCCTATCTTTTCGTTTCTTACCCCATGATATTGAGTTTCATTACACCTTCACACCTTAGTCTACCGTGTAATCTTATGTTTTTAATCGAGAAGTTTCCCTTTTCCAGAAGTCCACAAAACGTGAAGACAAGATATTATGTTTGAAGACCCCCCAACATTCATCAGTAGTTCATCTCAAGTGGGGGGATGAAGAGGTTTAGTTTATCTTAAAAAAGGAAAGAAAAAAAAAGAGAGAAAAGTGTGATATGAATAGTAGTAATCGTGCCAATGAATAAGCCCAATAATAGAGCTTGTTAGATTTAAATCTTGAGCTAACAATGATGGCTCGTGTTTAAGACATTGAGGAAAGTGTGTAAAATTTATAAGCACACTAATTATGGTTCGAAGCTTGGAATTTTTGGACGAAAGGCAATTGGTAACGACTAGGTTGAAAGATAAGATTATTTGTTTTGAATTTTTCTTTTTCACCATTCTTAATATCCCATGTTTTATCCTACCCTATAGTCGTAAATCGTACTTAGGTGAGGGAATCGAGCAGTCATTGGTATTTTTCCCGGCTTTCCGGTCATGTATCAATGGTCTTTGTCGCCTTTGCTGTAGTTGATTGTATCGAGTTTATACCCTTAAGCTAACCCAATATTTCCTTTGAATATTGTTTTAACCTTATCTCTAGTGGTGGAGTTTTATGTAAATTCCAAGCTTATGATAGAAAACATGCTATGACTGTGCGTATGAGAGAGAGCACCCCGAAATTAAACACTTAGAATAGGGAGAGTATGAGTGAATTTCTATCCTCCATTTCATGAGGTGTTCGACTTAAAATTGTTCTAGCATTTGTAGTAATCTGAACTTGTATCTTCTAAGTAATAAGGAAGATACTCTTTTATAATTAATCCATTCTACTTGAGGACAAGTAGAGTTTAAGTGGGGGGATATTTGATAACATCAAATAGTCCTGATATTCTTAGCATCAATTTCCCCATTATGACATAATATTATGTTTAATTACCTTTATTTATGCTCTTATTTCTTTATATTTCATTTCAGGACATGAAAAGAGCAAATGAATGTCTTTGATGACTATTTGAGCTTATTTTGCCTAAGAATTGGATTCGCTAAAGATTGGAATTATGAAGACGATATACTACGGCCTAGCTTGTCTATTAAGCTAAGCCGTCGCCATGAGGAATGAAGGCTATGCTGTAGCACTATAACAAGCTAAAGCGTAAATGTGCTAACGAGAGTTCTACAACCATAGCTACAAATAAAGCTATGGCGTAGTTATGATTTACAAAGACTACGTCGTAGACTAAACTAATATCTACGCCATAGTTGAGTCGAGCATTATAAATACCGGACGAATTTCATCATTTGAGATATCTCCACTTTCCCAAACCTGACTAGGGTTTGGGGAGAACAACCCAAAAGAAGAATGAAAACCCAAGAAGACCAAAGGAGAAGCATTAGCTAGGAGAAATTCTAGTATAACTCAAGTTTGAATTCCATTATGTTTTATGTTTAATTTTTGTTAGGTACCCATATTGATTACACACAAGCAAGAATGAGATAGATATAAGGATTTGGGTGATTATGAGAATGAGAGAAATATAAGTGCAAGAGTTTCTTTAAGATATCAAATAACCAACCAAATACAAATGAGTCCTAAAGGTTCTATTTATAGGAGGGAAGCTAGGGCAACACTCCTAGCTCCCATCTTCCATGATTCGTGGGCCTTAGTGGCCTCGTGGGCTTTTCATAAGCCTTAAACACATAAATAATAACCAAATGTAAGTAACTAATAACTAAGCAACCTAACTTTTATTACAAATGAGCGAGACTTGATAAAATAGTAAAACTTCATTCCCAACAATCTCCCCCTAAGGGTCGGTCATCACAGTTGCTTGACGTCTTTGTCATTTTTTTATCTTTGACTTTCATAGCTTAAGACGTCTTTAAAAAATCATGAGATAAAATCATTCATCGTTCTTTGTGCTATGTTCATTGTTGTTGTGATAGTGATCATGTTATGAAGTTGTCTGCCTTTCGTCACTTCTGCTCCTGTGGTGGTAGTCCGCCATTCCAACATGCTCATACATCTTTGAATTTTGACTTATACATGCATGTAGTTCCCTTTCTTATACTTTGATCTTTAGTTTTTATACTCTGTAGATTCTTCTTTTTGGCGTAGAATCTTTCTTTAAACTTTGTGTTGCTTTGATCTTTGAGGGAGCTTTTAATGACTTCAAGATGCATGTATGAGCATGTGGAATCCATCGCCATGGAGATGATGTGTACCTGCGGGTAAACAGTTAGCAATAAAACATCCGGTACTTACAGATAAGGAATTAGAGATCGTCAACAGCATAGTGTGAAGATTCCTTCTAACCCTTATCAAGGCCGTTCCCATGTCAGATACCCCCGAAGGAGCTTACCAGACCTACTAAGTAGCTCAATGACTGGGTGAGTCGCTGAGGATCACTCCACGACTGTAGACCGCTAAGAAACCACCGCAAACACTAAGCGTAACCCACAAGGAGTTACCAAAGTGACCTGCTGTCAGGGCTGTTTGATGTTGACCCTGGCATGATTTCCGTTCTGTAACAATTCGCATTTTCGGATTACTATTCATTTTTACTATTCACTTTTTACTATTCACTTTCACTATTCACTCCCGAAATTTTTATTTCATATTCTCGTAAGTTAAACTATTTTAATGATAATCCGAGAGTTTGACACTCGTCGGATCATTTCTGCAAAAATCACGAAACCGTGTCTGAGATTTACTTTTAGTTTTAAACGTCATTCCAGCATCCCGATATTTCCATAAAACACTATAAACAATAGAAGTATGATTTTCTCTCATTTTACGACAATTCCAAAAGTTTTAGAATTTTACGTTTTCTAGTTCAGCGTTTTACGCGAATTACGCGTTTTAGACCCGTGTTTCCAGTTTTAGCAGCGTTTAAGCAACCCGATAGAACTTGTCACTCATTAAATATGCTAAGTCTATATCAAGGCTAGCAAGGGTTTCAAGATTTGTGGTGAAGGGTTTGCAAGCATAGGTTTAGTGTCCTAGTTTCATACTTGACTTCCTTTCTTTAGAAAGCCAAAAGTTGTAAGAAACCCTAATACACTTTCTTGCTCATATCATTTTCATGCTTATTATATTTCATTCATGCTATATATGGTCTTTGTATTGTGTTCATGATGTACAAAAATCTTTAAAACAAGTTAAGAACACTATATGTTAACTTATGTTAAGTAATCAAGGAAACTAGTGACTTATATTGAGAACCACGATCAAAATAATATAACCATGATATTAGACACTTACCTACTGTTAAAGAGGGTTTTAAAAGGAAAACATAGCAATTTGAATCACCTAAAATGAGTACACGAGTCAAAAGTTATGGCCAAAAGAAGTTAGCGAACCTAAAAACCCGAAACTGCCTATTAACATTCTGATCAAAATTTGGATCTTTTTCGAGGCCTTCTGTTCCGATTCATCAAAAAGTTAAAACACGAAAGTTGTCCGGAACGACGTTTTCGTTTAGGTTCAAAGAAGCTCAAACCCTGAAAACACATAACGAGTGATATTTTCCTTCAAATTCTTAACATCCCACTTTAATACCCAATTGACCATTTATTGGTTATGGCTAAGTAAAACCAAAGGGTCTAATGACCTTAAAGTCGAGACCAAAACCATGGCTAAGGCTAAGGATGAGTCTCAAGACCATGGTAGCCATGACCAAAGCCACGGCAAGGCCACGGCTAATACCTCAAGGCTTTATAAACCAAAATCATTATAACTATTATACATGTTTTACAAATTGAATACTACAACACTAGGGAGCTTCATGTGAGGGGTCCAATTTGGGTAAATGGTTCGACGAGTTGCTGGGTTTACGACTTAAAGTGTCCTAGCTCCTCGAACGTTTACTACATGACCTCTGAATTATGTCGGCCCGAACGGTAGTAAGAGATATACAACCTATACATGTTTCATAAACCATTTATATTCAAAGACTTACAGTATATACTAAGTACTACATCATGAACATTATGCAAGACATATATAGGCAATTCTTCGTATTCTTAGACGTTACTCCAAACCTAAGTCGCAACGTTCTATTATAGGCTGCTCTTAGAGACTTTCGTGATTCGACTACCACTTTCACTTCTCATTACATAAGCTTAAGGTGAGTCATAGCCCCACTCTTACTCTTTCAATACTTGTTTTTAACTCTTTGGGTGAGATACATGCTTAAACTACTTGCTTTCTCTTTTACTAAAGACAATTTTACACATATGCTACGCTATACTTTTATACTCTTAAACATGATGTGTAGTTTTATTACGATATGTGCCTTAATGTGTGAAAACTATTCTATACGCTATATTCTTTAAGAACTGTTTAACTCCTGGATGGAGCCGATGGAGAGGTATTGATAGTACTATCGGGCTGACGCCCCCACCCTTTGCCACATATTCCTGGCCTTGGGTGAATATAATCCAGCTTTGAAGCATTTATGCTTATTCTTGTCATGAGGTTCAGTAGGCTGTTATACTTAACATTAAGCGTGCATATATCGTATACACATATATTGAAATCATGCTATACTTTAGCAGTGGGTTGTGAACACACAGGTTGCAAGTGTTGTTATGGGCGGGACTTGCAACTGAGTGGATTCACGATGCCTTTGCTGTTCGAATATTCTTTAAAGACTTTTCAACTATTTTAAGACAAACTCTATGAACTCACCAACCATTGTGTTGACACTTTAGCATGTTTATCTCAGGTTAGTAAGGCGATAGCTAGTGCGTGGAACATAGTGTCAAGCTGCATATTCTGAAGACTTACGCTGTTTATCATTTACCATTCAAAATATTTTGTATACATTTATGTATCATACTTTTGGAATCTCATGTTTGTAACTTTGAATTCATTAATCGAATGGTAACTTTTCAAAATGTCTCATTTAGTGGTCGTTTTCTATAACTTGTACTTTGTATTATGAAGTAGCACTCCAGTGACACAGTCTTCTGCTGCGGTATTTTGGGGGTGTTACAGGTTGGTATTAGAGCCTTGGTTATAGAGAACTAGGTTGCATTTAGTGCCTAGACTATAACTACTATATACGTTAAGACCCTCCTCTTTATTTGCCTTACACACACTACATACGCATATGCTTTTTGTTAGTTATTGGTTTAGTTCCACGCTGTTAGATGATGTGACTTTAGTATTATAAGGAACCCCAGAAATTTAGTCGAGTCATTAGAAATATGAAGCTCAGTAATAACTAATTATTTAACTTAATCTTGTGACAGTTCTTGTTTGATGAGACATGAGATTTGAGTTAAATAATATTATTACTTAGCTTTAGGGATTTGATTACTTGATTATCTTACTATCTGTCTCAGAAAGCGAGTTATTGTGTCGGAAATTCTTAAGTAGGATGATTTAGAATCTCCTTATTTAAATGGATTGGGACGCCTCTTTATTTAAATAAAGAAATTGTAAATCACCGAACCATAAGTTTATGATCCCTTACTTACATAAATTTGGACGCTTCTTTAGGTAAGTAATGAGTTATAAATAAGTAGGCGTATTTGCATCCGATACGACTCCTTAACCACAATCTTAGATGAATCAGAGTGAACACCACTATATTAGAGATCCCGAATTCTCTTAGACACACAGTAAGTAGTTAACATTAACTGAACTTCGGGACGAAGTTCTCCTTAAGGGGTAGAGACTGTAACAATTCGCATTTTCGGATTACTATTCACTATTACAATTCACTTTTTACTATTCACTTTCACTATTCACTCCCGAAATTTTTATTTCATATTCTCGTAAGTTAAACTATTTTAATGATTATCCGAGAGTTTGACAGTCGTCAGATTATTTCTGCAAAAATCACGAAACCGTGTCCGAGATTTACTTTTAGTTTTAAACGTCATTCCAGCATCCCGATATTTCCATAAAACACTATAAACAATAGAAATATGATTTTCTCTCATTTTACAACAATTCCAAATGTTTTGGAATTTTACGTTTTCCAGTTCAGCGTTTTACGCGAATTACGCGTTTTAGACCCGCGTTTCTAGTTTTAGCAGCGTTTAAGCAACCCGATAGAACTTGTCACTCATTAAATATGCTAAGATAGGTTATATTAATAAGTTTTAACATATTTATAAGTTTCATATATTTAGGATACCCGATTTTAAGTTTCAAGACTTAACGACTTACCATTAGCAATTACCGGGACAAAACTCACTCCATAAAAGTAAGATATTATCAAAACACATATCTAGTCATCCAAGATAGGCATTGAACGAAATTTTAAGCCACATGGGGCATTTTCTCGGTCACTAAGTTTAGGATAGGAAGCTTACATAGGAAGCTTACATAGGAAGCAAAACATTTTGCAAGTAAACTTGGCCACTAAGTCTTGGAAAATATCCTAAGTCTCTAACCTCCTCAAAGAAACTTCCTAGGCACCTTCCTAACCTCCTGATCTTCCTATAAATAGCAAGCTCATCCTCTTCCTTTTATCATCACCAAAAATGACACACACTTAAATTACACAACCTTGATCCTTTGATTTCCAAGTTATAAGTTACACACCAAAGTTGAAGGCATAGTTAGTCTCTACATGAATCAAGAGTTTGTTTGGTGATTCCATGGTTGAATTAGGAGCTACACAAGGTGTTAGGGGCTGAGGTTAAATGGTTTTCACAAGGTCTATATCAAGGCTAGCAAGGGTTTCAAGAGTTGTGGTGAAGGGTTTGCAAGAATAGGTTTAGTGTCCTAGTTTCATACTTGACTCCCTTTCTTTAGAAAGCCAAAAGTTGTAAGAAACCCTAATACACTTTCTTGCTCAATATCATTTTCATGCTTATTATATTTGATTCATGCTATATATGGTCTTTGTATTGTGTTCATGATGTACAAAAATCTTTAAAACAAGTTAAGAACACTATATGTTAACTTATGTCAAGTAATCAAGGAAACTAATGACTTATATTGAGAACCACGACCAAAATAATATAACCATTATATTAGACACTTACCTACTGTTAAAGAGGGTTTTAAAAGGAAAACATAGCAATTTGAATCACCTAAAATGAGTACACGAGTCAAAAGTTATGGCCAAAAGAAGTTAGCGAACCTAAAAACCCGAAACTGCCTATTAACATTCTGATCAAACTTTGGATTTTTTTCGAGGCCTTCTGGTCCGATTCATCATAAAGTTAAAACATGAAAGTTGTCCGGAACGACGTTTTCGTTCAGGTTCAAAGAAGCTCGAACCCTGAAAACACATAACGAGTGATATTTTTCTTCAAATTCTTAACAGCCCACTTGAATACCCAATTGACCATTTATTGGTTATGGCTAAGTAAAACCAAGGGGTCTAATGAACTTAAAGCCAAGACCAAAACCATGGCTAAGGCCAAGGATGAGTCTCAAGACCATGGTAGCCATGACCAAAGCCACGGCAAGGCCACGGCTAAGACCTCAAGGCTTTCTAAACCAAAATCATTATAACTATTATACATGTCTTACAAATTGAATACTACAACACTAGGGAGCTTCATGTGAGGGGTTCCATTTGGGTAAACGGTTCGACGAGTTGCTGGATTTTTGACTTAAAGTGTCCTAGCTCCTCGAACGTTTACTACATGACCTCTGAATTATGTCGGCCCAAACGGTAGTAAGAGATATACAACCTATACATGTTTCATAAACCATTTATATTCAAAGACTTACACTATATACTAAGTACTACATCATGAACATTATGCAAGACATATATAGGAAATTCTTCGTATTCTTAGACGTTACTCCAAACCTAAGTCGCAACGTTCTATTATAGGCTGCTCTTAGAGACTTTCGTGATTCGACTACCACTTTCATTTCTCATTACATAAGCTTAAGGTGAGTCATAGCCCCACTCTTACTCTTTTAATACTTGTTTTTAACTCTTTGGGGGAGATACATGCTTAAACTACTTGCTTTCTCTTTTACTAAAGACAATTTTACACATATGCTACGCTATACTTTTATACTCTTAAACATGATGTGTAGTTTTATTACGATATGTGCCTTAATGTGTGAAAACTATTCTATACACTATATTCTTTAAGAACTGTTTAACTCCTGGATGGAGCCGATGGAGAGGTATTGATAGTACTATCGGGCTGACGCCCCAACCCTTTGCCATATATTCCTGGCCTTGGGTGAATATAATCCAGCTTTGAAGCATTTGTGCTTATTCTTGTCATGAGGTTCATTAGGCTGTTATACTTTACATTAAGCGTGCATATATCGTATACACATATATTGAAATCATGCTATACTTTAGCAGTGGGTTGTGAACACACAGGTTGTAAGTGTTGTTATGGGCAGGACTTGCAACTGAGTGGATTCACGATGCCTTTGCTGTGCGAATATTCTTTAAAGACTTTTCAACTATTTTAAGACAAACTCTATGAACTCACCAACCATTGTGTTGACACTTTAGCATGTGTATCTTAGGTTAGTAAGGCGATAACTAGTGCGTGGAACATAGAGTCAAGCTGCATATTCTGAAGACTTACGCTGTTTATCATTTACCATTCAAAATATTTTATATACATTTATGTATCATACTTTTGGAATCTCATGTTTGTAACTTTGAATTCATTAATCGAATGGTAACTTTTCAAAACGTCTCATTTAGAGGTCGTTTTCTATAACTTGTACTTTGTATTATGAAGTAGCACCCCAGTGACACAGTCTTCCGCTGCGGTATTTTGGAGGTGTTACACGTTCAATAATTGAGAAATACTTATGTAAATTCTCTCATAAACGTTCTCGGCAGATTACTAAGATCTGCGAAGGACTCAATAATTTACAGCTGGTGTCCATTGATGTAGATCACCGGTTGCAGAAATACAAAGTGTTCCTAACAGATCTTTGATGTATCTCATGGCTCTAGACTCGAAAAGTGCACACTTAGGTTTCCTTTGCGGAGACTAGGGAGGGGTCTCCTGCTTCAATATCAACCATCTCTAAGAGATAGGTCAATAGATTACACCGGTTGCCCGTGAGAATGAAACAAGCTCTTTTAAGAGAACTTGAGTGGCAAGAAGGTTTAGTGCATTGCGTCACTGGGTCCATGACGGCTTTATCTTCAATACCGGCGTCACCTTAGTAACAACCAGTAGCATATGAATTGAACCCGGTGTCTGCCCTAAGGTTGAACATATGGAGGACTATTTCTTTTCACCCTTTTCTTTACTTTTCTTTTTAATTCTTCAACTCCTTCTTTCCCCTTTCATTCTTTTCTCCTTTTATCGTATCATACCTAAGGACTTCTAATTCTAACTATTGGTGATGTCCTTGGGTAGATCCCTCCGGCTCTGGCGGATCGTAGGATGGTTTTTCCTATCTTAATCACCTTATAACTCCATGATTATCCGACAATAGCAATGAAACCTTTGATTAAAAATCTCTCAAAGTGTTTGTGATTATCAAACATTTTGTTTAACACTTTGAGAGTTTTGTGTTAACTTTTGAAGGGCTTCCCCTTCACATGTGCTCATAAGTGTTTAATAAATTTGCACATGCGGGAGGAGCAAGCACTTTTTGAATTGATCCGCTTTCAGTGAACAAGACCGATTCGAGACACGCTTACATCACTAGTTATACTAGCTTGAAGTTATTACCCGGCCTGGTCAAGTACACAGAAAGTTTCTCGAAACGGTACATTTCTACTAAGACAAATCCTTTTTGAGACACGCTTACGTGGCTAGTTAAAGAGTTCCATTGTCAGTTTTTAGGTGACAACTAGCTCTAGTAACTAACTTGATGTCATTACCCGTTGAGGATAAGTCCTTTCGATTATTAACTTTTATGTTTCGTCAATTCTTGGGTGAATTTGAGTCTAGCTCGCATGAGATTTGAATTTTAAGCAACTTTGAACTTTCATATTTTAATCACATTGACTTTTTCTCCCCCTAAAAAATAGCATATAAGATGATATTTTTGACAATCTTTTGATTAAAATATGCCTTTTGAGTCTTATGGGGAGAATTCAACAAGAACTTTTTGATTTCAAGAACGATGATTTTGTTGCAAGTGCTCCCCCTCAACAAGTGAATTCTTATTGAGGTGAAATACTTGTCTTTTGAGCAGAGTTATGAAAATCAGAAAATGTTTGATCAACGCTACTCAAAAGTAAGAAGCCTTCGCTCCTTATATTAGGATTGAGGCACTGAAGCGTACCTCAGGGTCCTTTCTTAACAAGAACGGGTTGTACACTGTTGTGTGTGCACAAGCCATTATGATAACAAATCAATCAAATGAAATAGTTAACATTGAAATGTTAATACCCATGTGTACCAGCTTATGATTCATCAGTGATTGGTGCATCAAAGTCTGTGAACTGTGGATCTGGTCTTTTGAAGAGTCTGATGGGAAATGAAGGTCTGACACCGATATAACTTTCTAGTCGTCTGATCTGCTCCCGACGGTATAACCTTTCTTCAATTTTTATAACAAAGTTACGGACTTGTCTTCTGGCACTGGATTTCCACCTTGGAGTTTCACCTTTTGATATTTTTATCCGATCATCATTCAACTGTTTGACTAGCCCATCGCGAATAGTTTTGAGCGTGACATCACAAAACTTGTGTAACTCATCGAGGCTCATAAAACTTATTAGCTTTTTGCTGTTGAGGTAGGTGAAGCCAAAAGATGGTGTTTGGATGAGCATGTACTGTGACATCTGATTAATTCCAGGAAATGAGACTTGTGGCTTGGTCAGATTGATCTTCTGTTGGTAACTTTCCACTCCAAGCTGAAGATCTTCCACTCTTTCTTGAACTATCAATCGTCGGATGAAGAGAAGTAGAGATGAAATGAAGTTGTATTGTGTATTAGTATCGAATCCACGCATTCTTCCTTGAACTTTTTCTAGATACATGTCTTCTATGTCATTTAGATAAAGGTCAGGAAAGTCTGCTTCTAAGAATTTGTACTTCTTTTCATCTTGTCTTTTGACCACAATCTTATTCATGAACATGTAGTTAAACCGTTTCGACTCTTGAATCTCCAAGATAGCAATGATCTTTGATTTATTTTTCACATTCTCTAATGACTTGATGTCTAACCTGTGAGTGTAACCGAGACGATGACGTTCAGGCCAGTGCTGAATCCCGTGTAAAGCATCTCTGTCGTAAGCTACAATAGAGTCACTGAATACTAGAGTTAATTCTTCAATTGCAGGAACATTGTATCTTGCGGCTGGTACTGAGATAGTCAATGAGGAAGCATATTTCTGTATAGATTTTTCTTAAGTGAGTTGGAGGTTACGAAGATCCTTGTTGAAGAAGAAGTGGTAAGGTATCTTAGGTTTTTCGGGAAATCCTTGCAGAGGTAACGGTTTAGTCCAATCGGCGAAGTAAGGTTTGTCCTGATTTTTAGAAGATGTGTCGAGATTCGCCTCAGGATTTAGCTAGTCAAACTTGCCAGACATTGCGCTAGCTATATTCTGCATATGAAAATCGAGTTCCATCTCATTTCCAGATCTAGACTTGAGGAATTCTCGTGCATCCCGATCGATTCTTCTTAGCTCCGCCTTTGTAAGTTTCTCAATCTGAAGCTCCTTCATGATAACCTGAGTATATTGCAGTGTATTGCCTAGGAGTGGTTCTTCATCTTCTAGAGGAGGTTGAGCTTTGACCAAATCAGTCAACCAATCATTTTCAGGTGTGTCATCATTGTCGAGCCATGAATGACGCCTTCTTTTCTTTGATGTCTTAGACTTGGATGTAGTATCCTTGTCTTGAGCTTTTGAGGATGACGATGGTCCAGGTTGAGAATCGGGAATTAGGGAGGCACGGTAATCGGTATCGGGTTGTCCTTCATAATCATCAGTTGGGTGAATAAGATTTTCTTCCTCATCTGTGGGACCTTGACCAGTAGCTGAAGTGTGTTGCTGATTTCCAGGAGGAGTAGGATCCTTTTGTGGTTGGTGAGAAGATGATGGACCGGTTCCGGACTTGTGTTTCTTACCTTTTGAGTTCGGGTCCGGGTCGTCATCTTTCCTTGACCTCTTCAGGGATCCAGTAGCGTCTTTCCACGACTCTTTAGACAAGTTAGCTGCAATGGCGTCGATAAGTGCAATTTCCTCAGTTGTCAAAGTGGATTTGGATGCAACTTTGTCATAGAGTTGAGTAAGCAGGTCTTCGACTGATAGTTCAGGAATGACTGGAGTTGATGTTGAAGCTTTGGCAGGATGAAGTGTGAATGGTGTTGTTGACAACATTTTCTTTACAACACTTCTGATTCTGTGCTCCAAATTGTCCTTGATTGGTGCAACAAGACTTATCACTTCAGGAGTAACAATTTCAACCAGATTCTCAGTAAGGTAATCTAGTGTGAAAGTCCTAATGAGTCCTGTCAACTCTGCTTTCATGAACTTATCGATTTGCTGCTTTGCTTCCTTAAAATCTTCAACTTGTTTAGCAAGACTAGTAACCATGGTTGTGAGACTGTTAACTTGCTCCTGAAGATCAACTGGTTTTGTCGGTTCATTTATTGATTGTTGTTTAGATGCGGTTTCAGAGGGTGTAGGAGATGAATGTTCCGGTGATGATTCAGATGATGACTCATTGTTAGAGCATGAAGCGGAAGCTGGAGGAGTCAGATCCTTTGGTGGAGAGTCTTGAGGAGGTGGAGGTTGCAGTGAAGATGTCTGTTTAGATTGTGAAGATGACTGAAGGAATATGTTGGTGTCGAATGCTTCCTTTTCTTCATTTTCCTTTCTTCTGCATTCCTCTTCTTCCTGTGCAAGAAACTCTGGAGTAGTGAAAGGGTCAAATCCCTGATCCGTAGCAATGTTCTCCTGTTCATCAACATTCTCCTCAACATTTGTAGTTTCTGTCATAGTGATGTCACCTGTTGCATATTTGTCTGTTATATTATCACTTGGTTGTAAAGCAGGTTCTAAAGTGGTAGACACAACGGGAGGAACTAAGCTGCTGGTAGTGCCTTCATGCTCTGGTTGATTGACAGGTGGTGATGGAGGTTGAGGATGAAGTCGGCTGAGGAGTGATGCTTCCCTCTGATCTTTGAGAAATTTCTTCTCTTCAGCTTGTGTGTCGACAATTATACTTTTCAATTTTCTTTTGTCGACCAATTGCTCTACTATTGGTTCATCTTCTTCATCATTGTTAGGTTCATTTATCGTGATCCCTTTTCTTTTTCTTTTATCTGCTTCAAAGGTTTCTAGACTTTGTTGTATTGCAATTTCCGTTTCTGGAAATGCTTCTTCAGGTACTATTACTCTTCGTTCAAAGTCTTCCTCTTCTTCTTCAGATTCTGTGTCAAACTCAGAGTCGCTTTCAGAGGGTGGCGGTGTAGGTTCATCTCGAAGAGCGAGCTTTGGTGTTACCTTCTTTCTAGGCTTAGTTGCTGGCTTAGGTTTGGGTGTAGGTTTTGGTTTGGTGGAAGGTTTGGTTTTGGTGGAAGGTTTGGTTTTGGAAGTAGCCTTTGACTTTGATTGCGGTGAGCCAGTGGTGCTTGTAGTACTCCCAGATTTCACACTTCCTTTACTTCGAGTCTATATGGTAGTTTCTTCCTGAATCCCTTTGTAAGCATCATCGTAGAATTTATAGCTCGAACTTTTCTTGATATTATCATCAAGAAGATACTCTGGAAGCCTCATTCCTTTTTGCTTAGTAGAAGATGTGGTCATTTTGACAAAAGTAATGGTGAAGTCGTCCTCGAAGAGGTTCTTTGGCTCATTTGGATCTTCCATTCTTTTGATGAATTCGGGTGTATCTTTGAAAAAATGTTCAATGATTAGCTTTGTGAATCTTATGAACGGAATCATAGTCTTTTCACGTCCGGTTTGAATGTTGTAGACTATATCGTTCATTATTGGAACTGCAAAGTCAATAGGTGACATGCTCACCATTCCCCAAAATACTTGTAAATGCTCAAGTTTGGGATGTTCGTGACCACTTTTTCTTCCTGATATAGAACGTACGACTAGCAAATAGAAAGTTCTTCAGGGTTCTTTGCGTTGAATCTGGAATGCTTAATCAGAGGTAAGTCGTCTTGAACATCGTATCCTAGTTCTATGAAGAAGTCCAGGAGATCCAGTTCAGGCAACGTAGGAAAAAATTCATTCTCAGGCTGAGGTAGACGAAAGATTGTACGAAGTACTTCGTGATCTACAGTGTAGACTTGTCGATCCAGCGTAACAGTGAAAGACTCATCATCTAAGTTAAGCTTTGCCGTAAGCCAGAACTGATGAAGGTAGAACACAGGAACTGAAGTAGATTTGTTGAGCAGATGCTTGCAAGGATGTGCAAGGAGAATATCTTTGACAATCTTGCACGAATTCTCAGGTATTATCAACTTCATGAAATCAACTCGAGGATTGTTTCTGCCAATGGTGACGTTGTATTCAGCGGGAATGATGTCATTCATAGTGAGTAATGGAAGAGTTTGTTCAGGGACATTCTCGTCGTGTTCAGCCATTTTAATCCGAAAGAATATTATCAAAAACCAAACATTCAGATTTGTTACTCGTTAGTACGATCACAAGTTTGATTACTGATAATGGGTTAGACTAATTAAAGCACAAATGGTTCCATTAGTATATGTGAATTGGCGAATTAAGTATAATTAGATAAAGTTGAGCTGATATAATCATGAATTAAGCATAGAGCACTCATACATTCACATAAGCACAAAGATCATCCAAGCTATATGATTACATCAGACATTACATTAAACAATAATCATCATCACAAGTACATGTCTTCGAAATTACAACAAGTCATGATCTCAAAATTTAACATTAAGATCAATTTTTCGCAAACATAGAAAATCCTTGTTTTCGAAAAGTTTCTAAGGCATGATCTCTAAAGTCAGTTATAAGAGGAAGAATTTCGCAAACATGCATAATGAAGATTTTCGAAAAACATTTCCAAGTGTGTTCTTGATAACAATTTTATCGAGAATATACTCATTTGAAATAATTTCGAAAATATTCAAAAAATGTGTTTGCGAAAGTTTTCCTCTCATGTGATCTCGAAAAGAGGTTCTCGAAAAAATTGATCTGTGATGGAAATTCTTCGCCAACCCATTAGACCAGTGTTTTCGAAAGAATTTTAAAGTGTATTTTCGAAAAAATACAAAACTTTGAAAGTTTTTCGAAAACTCTTGTAAGATGTAAGATGGGTTCTCGAAAGAATTTCCTCCTTTCACAGGCGATTGCGAAATAGTGATTTCGAAAAAATTCTTATACAAGAATTTTGAAAACTGTTGCAACGTACGTTTTTAGCAAATTGATTTTCCAAAGATTGAGACCTGTTGTGTAGGTTGAAAAACAACAATTAGTTTCACAAACATAACTCTCATACATCATTTTCGAAACATGAGCTAGAATATGTATTCGAGAATCACAAGAATATGCAACATCTTATCATATCAATGTATTGTGAATCTTTTATCATGCATTGAACCAAGTTAAGCACGAATAACAGGCCATATAAACACCACACGAGAAATTCCCTATATGAACAAAAACCCTAGTTATTGAGTTTAATGCAACCGTGTATTAAGTCACGATTAAAGTGATTCAAGAAGTTATAAGCACTATAAACAACATATCCCACCAACAAAATCAATAAAACAAACTACAAATCAATAAAACCTAAATCGTACCTAAACCCTAGTTTTCGAAAATCACTTAAACATGTGTTAGATTACGATTAGTTGATATAGGAACGTTTAGAACATGATTTAGGATAAAAGCCCTATGAAAAATTGCACCTACAAACATGTTTTGATTAAATTCAAAATTAGCGAAACCCTAGGTTTTAAGAACACGATTACTTGAAATCAAACCGTTAATATTTTGATTAAACGAAAACCTATGTTTGAAATACACTTAAGATCATTTAGAAACTTACAAATTGAAGATTTAAAGCACGGATTTCTCGTATGAATATGGGCCGTGGATTTCAAAAGGGGTGTTTGATTGCAATTTTGTTTTGAATGAATTTTGAAAAAACGGGGGTGTTTGTTTGTGTTTTTATTTTGGAATTTTGAGTTTGGTCACTTTTAGTCCCCTAACTATTAATTTTGCATCATGAGTCCATTATTTGATACAATTAAATGACCAAAAGGCAATATTCTAAAATATACTCCTTATGACATCGTTTTGAAAAGAAAAAGATATGAGATATCCATTAAGTCCTGAAACAACGCATCTTAAGGAAATATGCAAGTATACCGTTATGAGAAAATTTTGAGCATGTCTCCCCCTCAACACTTGTAAAAGAGAAAGAAATAACAAGGTGTTGACAGGAAGCGATATACTTGCGTGTTGGTTTTTTTTTTTGTTTTTTTTAAGTGAAAAAGAAAAACTCTTTTTGTGTTTTTGATGTTTTTATAAATTTGAGAAAGAAATTATTTACAAAGATAGTTTTTTGATGTTTGACATTTACTTGTGTTTTAGAAACTTTTCCAGATCTTCTGGTGTCAAACATCGCATACCAATTTGGTGAACTAAACTAGCAAACCTTGATGGAGCTAAGGCTTTTGTAAGTAAGTCCGCCAATTGGTACTCAGTTCCCACAAAATATAATTCAACTGTACCCTTTTCGACATGTTCTTTGATGAAATGATAGTGGAGATCAATGTGTTTGGATTTGCAATGATGGACTATGTTGCAGGAGATTACAATGGCACTTTTGGAATCGCAGTAGATCGGAATCTTATTGAATAGGTAGCCATAGTATTTAAGTTGTGATCTCATCCAAATGACTTGAGCACAACAAGCAGACATAGCTACGTATTCAGATTCTGTTGATGACAGTGAAGTGCAGTCCTGCTTCTTTGATTGCCAAGACACAAGCTTATCTTCAAGAAATTGTAATCCACCTGATGTACTTTTTCGTATGTCTAAGCATCCTGCATGGTCAGCGTCTGAAAAGGGTATTAGTTCAAAACCAGAATCCTTCGGATACCAGATTCCCAAATGGATGGTTCCCTTTATGTATCGAAGGATTCTTTTTGCCTCATTGAGGTGTTTCTCAGTTGGTTTAGACTGATATCGCGAACACATATAGACAGCAAATACAATATCAGGTCTGCTAGATGTGAGATACATGAGCGACCTAATAATACTTCGGTATTTGGTAGGGTCAACAGGAGTCCCATGTATATCAGCATCTAGTTTTGTGGAATTGGCCATAGGTGTATTCATTGTATCACAACTTTGCATTCCATGTTTCTTTAAAATTTCAAGAGCATATTTAGACTGATTTAGAAAAATTCCACGGGGTGATTGATGAGCTTGTAGTCCTAGAAAGAACGTAAGTTCACCCATCATGGACATTTCAAAATTATCTATCATTAATTTTGCAAAATCCAATGAGTAAAGTTTGTTGGTTGAAGCAAAAATAATGTCATCGACATAGATTTGAACAATTAATAAGTCTGCCCCGTATGTTTTCGTAAACAGTGTTGGGTCCACCGAGCCTAGAGTAAAGTTATTGGCCAACAGGAATTTAGATAACTTATCATACCACGCCCTAGGGGCTTGCTTGAGACCATAGAGAGACTTCTTTAGCTTGTAGACATGATTAGGAAGTTCTGGATCAACGAATCCTTCAGGTTGACTGACATAAACCACTTCACGGAGTTGACCATTCAGAAAAGCCGTTTTCACGTCCATTTGATAAACAATCATATTCCGATGAGCAGCATATGCTAAGAAGATCCGTACAGCTTCAAGTCTAGCTACTGGAGCAAATGATTCTTCAAAATCAATTCCTTCTTCTTGAGAGTATCCTTTTGCTACCAAGCGTGATTTGTTGCGTATGACAGTTCCTTCTGCATCCAGTTTGTTTTTCCAGATCCATTTAAACCAATGACAATGATTCCTTCAGGTTCTTCAACCATTTCCCAGACTTCCAATCTTTGAAATGATTCAAATTCCTCTTGCATAGACTCAATCCAGTTTTCATAAGTCATAGCTTCTTTGACGTTCTTTGGCACGGTTTCACATACTGTGAGTGCGTATATGCAAGTTTCACTGTCTGTGTGAAGTCGTTGTCTTGTCATAATGGGTGCATCTGGATGGCCAATAATTTGAACTAAGGGGTAATCTCTAGTCCATTTGTGTGTCGAAGGGTGAAGTTGATAAGTGTCTCGCAAGTGAGCAGGACCCAAATTGTGTGTAGATGACTCAGCAAAGTCGGGGACAAGTGGAGCCGGTGCAAATGGGTTAATGAACTATTTTGGGTCATGTTCTATGGTTTGTGGAACTGATAAAGCTATGGAGTCTCTAGCTGAATGTTGTGAGTTGGACCCGGTTTGTTCTGTTGTTGTAGGTGATAGAATTGGAGGACCGTCTCTTCCAACAGTTGTTGTTGTTTGTTGAGGTGTATCAGGTACTTGATGTTGATCAAGATGTGCAGCGGAATTTGGTGAGGCCTCAGATGGACGGTTAACAATCGTATCATCAAACAATGGAGCAAACAAGGTTTCCACTTCTTTACGGGAGAGTGACAACGGCTCAGCCAAAGATTTCGGAAAGTTTTGACGGTTGGATGCGGGTCCTAAGCTGTTTTGCTCAGAAGCCATTTGAGTGAGTTCAACGAAATTAGCATGAATTGTTTCTTGAATTTCCCTTGTACGACGATTCCATATCCGAAAGCCTTTTGAATTTTCACAGTATCCAACAAATATTCCAATGTCAGCCTTTGCTTTAAGTTTACCTAGATCATCACGATCATTGACTGGGTAACGTAGAGCTCCAAATACATGAAAGTAACTGATGTTCGGTTTCCTTTTGTGAACAATCTGATAAGGGGTTTTGTGATGGCGTTTTGTGATCATACAACGGTTTTGAGTGTAACATGCGGTTGAAACAGCTTCTTCCCATAAGTAATCTGGTAATTGAGCATTGATTAACATTGTTCGTGCAGCTTCCACTAACGTTCTGTTGCGTCTTTCGACTACTCCATTCTGTTCGGGTGTTCGTGGAATGGATGTTTGATGTTCAATTCCCACTTTCTCAAAATACGACCTTAGAGTCTGATTCTTAAATTTTGTCCATTGTCAGTTCTAACAATTCCAACTGTGTTGCGTAGCTGAACTTGTATTTTGGTGAGAAAGGTGATGATCATTTGAGGAGCTTGATCTTTACTTCAAAGAAAATAAACCCAAGTCCAACAGGAGTAATCATCAACAATTACTAAAATGTAGCGTTTACCGTTGATCGTTTGAACACGCATCGGACCACACAAATCCATATGTAGCAGTTATAAAACATGATTAGTACTGTGTTCAGGTTTTGAGGGAAAATGAGCACGGGTACTTTTTCCTTGTTCACAGGCTGGACATATGTGATCTTTGGCATAGCGGAATCTTGGAAAGCCTTCAATTAATTTGTGACGAGCGAGATCAGTCATTGTTTTGAAATTCAAGTGAGAAAGGCGTTTGTTCCATAACCATGATTTAGTCGTTTCAGCTTTAGATAGAAGACAAATAGGAGATGAAGCGATCATGTCAGACATTGAAATTGTGTAAAGGTTAGTGCCACGCTTGCCTGACATTAGATCATTTCCAAGTAGATCACGAACAAAACAAGTTTTCTCTTGAAATGCTACTTCTAAATCCCCATCACAAAATTGACCGACTGAAAAGAGGTTGTGGCCCAAGCCTTCAACATAATAGACTCTGCTAATTTCATTATTCCCATTCACATAGTCACCGTAACACATGATTAAAGAGTATTGATCATTCCCGAATCTGACAGTTCCAATAAACTTTGACACAAAGTAAATTAACAGTTTGAGATTGCCTGTCATATGTCGGGTGCAACCGCTATCAATAATCCAGATGATGGATCTAAACACCTTAAACTGTGTTAGATTGATACTTTGAGTTATATCACTAAGTATGCGGAATCTACTTAGTAATACTTAGAAGTTTGATTGTGAATGAAACAGTTGTTTATGAATGAGAACAATGTATGTAACAAACTGTAAGCTCCAATATTATTAAAGATAATAATACGAGTGATCTTTGTATCACTAGGGTTACACCTTGAAGCTCTAGAAAAAAGTATATCTAACTTTAACCTAGGACCTCCTTTTATAGCACAAGGAGTCCTCTTCTACAAGATAAGTATAACTCTAGTAGAATAAGATATACACAAGATCTATTCTATATTTATCTTTACACGTTTCCTAACAATTATCCTAACAGCAGTGGTAATGATTGTACTAGCAGTGGTAATGTGTTTCCACTGCAAGTGCATTCTTCAGTAGTTGTAATATCTTCACTAGTCGTGGTAACTGTTAGTATAATTCCCAAAAATCCTCCCCTAAACTTATGATTAACAAGTAAATCAATAAGTTTCTTCAAGTAGTCAGCATATATGAGGATATGGGAATTCTTCCAAACACTTATCTTCTTCTTCTTAATTCTTTATCAGCTCTCACACTTTGATCATAAATCCTTTGCAGCAAATCTTCTATGACTTCACTTCTTTCCCAACATCTAAGCCTTACTGACATCATAACTGTTAAAACTCCAGCTCTCAATGGGTATTCTTTCTCAGCTAACATGAACACATCAACTCCATCTTGAGTAGAAAGATGATGTACAACACTTGAGTCATAAAATTTCCACAAAGTATTCATATTGTGAGCTTCAAATCTACAATGTCTGTCACTTGGATCAGGTTCATATAATCTTCTAAAGTGAACCCACAACTCTTTAGCCTTGACATCAACAAGTTCATCTTTCTTGAACTGTTCTTGAACAATCCTCCACAAAGTATCCAAGTCTTCTCTATCACAAGATCTAACAATATCTTCAAAGTCTCTGCAAATACTTGTGACACTTCCAGTTCTGATAATCTTCCATGGAACTCCAAAATCATCAGAATAGATTTCCCAACCAACTACTGGATATTTTGTTTGTAAAGGTTCAATGTTAAGCACATCAGTCTCTATGAACATCATATTAGTAACTTGTTCTACTGTCAACTTGCTAGCACATTCTTCTGCTTGAGATGACTCCCGAGTCTTCAATTTCTTTGCATCTTTGGATCCAAGACTCACTCCTGACCTTTTTGACTTTATCACTACAGGTTCTTTATCCATAGGAATGAAATTACTATCTTGTCTTTTAATCCTGTAGTAAATACCTTCAATTTGATCATGTGACATTCCTTTAAATTGTGCCATCTTCATATTTCCAACATGGCAATAAAATGTCTTCATCTTAGCAATGATTTGTGCCTTTGTAGGTTGCCTTGGCTTCTTTTGACCTTTTCTAACATCTCCAATGATATCATCAAGAGCATGTTGATTCTTCATTTGAATGAAATCCTTCAGCTGAGCAGACCTTTGATCTTCATTAAGAGTTGTATTAGCAATGAGTTCAATAGCCTTCTTTCTAATCACTGGATCATTAGTAATCATGAACTTAATTTCTTCTTCTGTAGGCACATAAGTGAACATAGGAGGTTTCTCATGTAATATAGTTGGTGGAACAACTGAAAGTGGTTCTGCCATCACTGCTTCCAATTTGTCCAACCTCTTAGCTTCCATAAAACTAGCAATTTCATCTTCCTCTTGCTTTTACTTCTTTTCAATCTCAGCTGCTGCTAATTGCTCTGCCATTCTTGCATCAAAACCTATATGAGCTTGATCTTTCTTTGAAATCTTTCTTGATTGCTCTTGTTCTGTACCAGTCACAACTGCTTTACCTTTTACTGTTCTTATTCTTGCAGATTCTTCCTCTGCAGTGGTAACATCTTGACTAGCAGTGGGAACATTTTGTCTTGCAGTGGGAATATCTTGACTTGCAGTGGGAACTTGTTCTGCAGCAGTGGAAATTGGTTGAGTAGTTCCAACTGTATCATCAAAATCAAAATCAGCATCATCATCCAAACCATAATCTTTTCCAAAATCTATCTTCCTCCTCTTAGTCTCAACATCTGTTTTCCTCCCCTGTTTGGAAGAATCTCCCAAATCTTCACTAAAACCTGCAGAGAACTCATCTTGAGGTGAAGATGAAGAAGAAAATACAACTTTAGCAGATCTTTTCTTCTTGAGACTCTCAACTTCAGTCTGTAACCTTTGAATCTCTGCCTTCATCTGATTCAGCTCTGTGGCATGAGTTTGTTTGGTCTGTGCCAGATCTTTCTCCAGAGCTTGAACCTGCTTGACTAATTTTGTACATAATTCCATCAATTCAGTCAGTTGCACACTGCCCTCAACACTTCCAACTGTGTTACCTGTTGGGAGAGGTGAATCATAGGGCATTGATTCAGGCTCTTCTCTAGTAGGACTAGGAGGAAACCTTGAACCACCACTACTTGTTCCTAAACCAAAAGGTTCAGCAACATGCAATGTTGAGATGAGAGGAGTTAGCTGTTTATGCCTCCTCTCATAAGTGTGAGTTAATGCAGGGGTATGGTGAATTGGAGGAACAACAATAGTGGGTGTGTGATGGGATACAACTGGGATAGTTGCATCTTCACCCTGTACCTGTGAAATCTTAGCAAGCATTTGAGGAAAAAGTGGATGAAACTCCCCATTCCAAAGTTCTGAAGCCTTACACATGTTTTGAAAAACTTTTGGCTTAAGACATGGGGTTTCATAAATTCTATTGTGAGGTTGCAGTTGAAATTCATTTAACACTACTTGCACAAACCTTGGATACAACAAAAATTTATATGAACTCTTTACATTGCCTTTCATATTATTGAAAATAAACTTTGAAAAATAGAAAGTCCTATCAGTAGCCAAGCAAACCAAAGGGTAAGCCATGGTTGATGCAAATTGTTCATAAGATGTTTTCTTACGACTTAGGCAATGTAGAAGAGTATGAATGAAAAATCTCCAATGGGGACAAAAACATCCTTTTCTGAAAGTTACTTTTTGATCAGATGTATCATACCCCATGGAAGAAATATTTTCAAAAATATCTTAATTGGGTAATGTGATGATACCATTGAGATCATCCAATTGGAGAACTCTCCTCAAGGATGACTCAGTAACATCAATAGTTACCCCATCCATTGTGGCTCTAAGAGCTTCCACAGTTTCGTGTGTGTCTCCCTATTCAAGAGTTATGCACTCCACAGTGTGCCAGAACTGTTTGATATGAGAAACAAAGATTGTGGGATTTACAGTTAAAGCATACCTTATATGGGTTGTATTAAGAAAATCCACAATCTGATGGAAAACAGGGCCACTCTTCTCGTTTGACTTTTGTAGGTAGGCCACTTGGTTGTGCTCCTCGACAAATTTTAGAATCGCCATGAATTTTGTGAAAATAAGATAAAAGCGTTAGTAATCAAAGATAAAAATCAAGCCGTATGAGGATCAATTTATACTAATAGGGTTTGAGGAGTTCGCGTAATGTGAATTATCTTTAGAAATATTTATCTTTGGAAAAGAATAAATTAAAGTTGGTAAGTGAATAATTCACAAAAATTTACCCTATTAATAAGGAAACACGGTTATATTTACAACAGCTAGTAAAAAATAGATTACTGACACAACAGTTGTAACGGCTAGTTCACCAGTGGAAAAATTACTCTTGCAGTGGTAACTAGTGAACTAGCAGTGGTAAAATTTTCACAAAATATCAAAGAGCAGTGGTAAGTAAAACATGAAAATCTTCTGCTCTTATCATAGTTTTTAGCAAACTATCAGCTATAAACGGATTTGATATGTCTTTACCATGAGCCGTTTGCTATGGACTATCCAACTCTTCATCACTTGGAATATGGTGAGTTGATAACCATATAGTTTTTGGTAAAGTATCAACCATAAACGGATTTGTTAAGTCTTTACCAGGAGCCGTTTGCTCTGGACTAGTTGATTCTTATGTCGATAAGACATGGTGAATCAATAACCATTTGTTGTGTGTCTGTGATACACACCTTATAACTCCAATGTCTCAAACAATATAGGTTTGTATACTACATAAGTATGAAACACCAAACATAACCCATAAAAATTATCCCAAAATAACTTTTTGACCAAGTTACTATTCACAAAAATATCTCCCAAAAATCAACCCGATAATATCCAAATTTACTCCTCCAACCTACCAAAACGGGTAAGAGTAAATATCCTTCATTAATTAGCCTTCGACCTTGACTTTGGATATAAAAGGGGACTCATTAACCTATAGTTTTCATCAACACTTATCTTCAACATCACAAACCCTACATCAACAGAATGAGCTGGTTTCCAATTGTCTACATATCATCAGATGATTCTTCTGATGAGGAGATTAGTTATTGCTCAAATTCAGAGGAACCTTCTACTGGGTGGAGTGATTACTTTCCTCCAAGTGCTGCCACATCTACATCTTCCAATATGAAATCCAAGAAGACTGCAACTTCTCCTGCTCCATCCCTGGAGTTCTATTCAAGTTCATCCTTTGATGATGATGATCCAACCTACACTCTTTCCAAGGAACTTCCAAGAGCCCTCACTATAGCATTGGAGTCAGCCATAGTCAACATGAAGTGGCCTGCTGTTGAGAAGCCTGCACAAGCACCAAAGCCTCCCAAGCAAGTTCTGGGCCTTGCTTATCCAAGAAAGCAACTTTATTTTGATGACAAGAGAAAGAGAGCTTCCAAGGGAAAGCATGATTATGAGGGTAAAGGAAAGAAACCCATGGAGTAGTTTTGCTGAATGTTTAGGTGTTAGGTTGTTGATCTTTGTTTTGTGATGTTTTCTGATGACTATCTTCTCTGAATGGTTGTAATGTACTTTCTTTTGAATCAATAAAAGTACTTTTTCCTTTTTCTTTAATCACTGAGAGAGTCAATCTTTCCACTGTTGTATGATTATTTCCACTGTGCTTTAATTTCTCTGCATACAAGTTAGTAAAAAACCATACACACATATACAAACAATATTAGTACCTAAAAACTATCCCGCAACACTGAAAAAGTATGAGACATCAAAGATTTGTGGATTTAGCATTCCAATACCTATTACCAAGTACTGAAACCTACCCACATCAAGCCCTTTTGTTAATAAATCAGCATACTTGTCATCAACGTGAATTTTGACAACACTAATAAGCTTTTTCTCAAAACAATCTCAGATAAAATGATGTCTAATTTCAATATGTTTAGTTTTAGTGTGCTGCACAGGATTTTTAATAATGCATATGGTACTACTATTGTCTATATATATAATGGTGTTCATGAAATTGTACGCATAATCCAATAATTGATTCTGAAGCCATAAGATCTAAGCACAACAGCTAGCAGCAGCTACATATTCTGCTTCAGTGGTTGAAGTAGCTACCATAGTTTGCTTCTTGCACTGCCATGACACCAATCTACATCCAAGAAATTGACATCCTCCTGTAGTTGACCTTCTATCCAAACTTGCACCAGCATAGTCACTATAAGAGTATGTGATCAATTTCATAGGGGATTCTCTTGGATACCATAATCCTAGATTAGGATATGTCTTCAAATACCTAAAAATCTTCTCTACTGCTGTCATATGTGATGTTTTTGTAGTCATTTGAAATCTTGCACAAGCACATACAGCAAACATAATGTCTGGCCTTGATGAAGTGAGATACATCAAAGAATCAATCATAGATCTATAGGTGTACACATCAACATCAGCACCACTAGCATTCTTCATTAATAGATGAGTAGTCTTATCAGAAGGGGTATTTGAAGGTTTTGCATCAGTGAATTTGAACTTCCTTATAATCTCAGTCACATATTTGTCTTGACTGATAAAGATGCCTTCTTTACTCTGTTGTACTTGCAGCCCCAAAAAGAATGTAAGTTCTCCTATAGAACTCATTTGAAATTCGTCTTTCATCAGCTTTTCAAACTCTTTGCACATCTCTTGTCTAGTAGACCCAAAGATAATATCATCAACATATACTTGAACAAATAGAATATCACCCTTGTCTTTCTTGACGAACAAAGTCTGATCAATCTTCCCTCTATGAAACCCATTATTCGAAAGATAAGTAGCTAAGGTTTCATACCACTTCCTTGGAGCCTGATGTAAGCCATAAAGAGCCTTAACAACTTTATACACTTTATTTGGGTGTTGAGGATCTTCAAAGCCTGGAGGTTGAGAGACATAGACCTCCTCATCAATTGTATCATACAGGAAGGCACTCTTAACATCCATTTGATAGATAGTAAAGCCATAAAGGATGCATAGGCTAGAAACAATCTAATAGCCTCAATCCTTGCAATAGGAGCAAAAACTTCCTCATAGTCAATACCCTCCTCTTGAGTGTATCCTTGAGAAACCAATCTAGCTTTGTTCCTGATTACAATACCTCTTTCATCTTTCTTGTTTCTGACAACCCATTTAGTACCAATGACCTTCATACCATCAGGCAAATCACAAAGAACCCAAACCTTTTGAAGTTTAAACTGCAACAACTCCTCTTGCATTGCTTCAACCCAGCTAGATTCTTCTAAAGCCATATATACATTTTTAGGCTCCACTTGTGATAGAAAACAGAAAAACAAACATTCATTCTTTCTCCTATGCTTCTTGGACTCATAAACTTCACTAATGAACCCATGAATATCATCTTTCTTTGTCTGTCTTCTAGTCTTCACACCTGATTATAGCTCACCAATAAGATTATCAAGTGGATGCACTTTGTGAATTGAAGTATGTGATGTGCTGGGAATATCATATGTTGTTGGCATGTTTGAGATTTCAACATCATCGCTGAGTGATTCCTGGGATGAACTTTCCACTTTTGGACTATCAGTGGAAACTTCTGTTGTAGCAGTGGGAATTGAGTTACCACTGCTAGCAGGAATTTCTTTATTCATAACATCAAAATTCACACAATCTGCATCACTTTTCTTTTCAGAATTATCCACAAAGTCCCAAAGTGGCATAACAATTTGATCTTTATCATCTTCATCATCTTTGCAAGATTCATCTTCATCAATGAATTTTTCTGATTCTTCAAGATCTTTGTCTCCTGTACTTGAAGTAAGAGGTACATAATTCATTGTATTGGATAATGTTTCAAGATCAAATAGCCATTCTGGTCCTGAACCTGCCATGTTAGCTTTATTTTCAAGAAACTCAACATGCAAATTCTCTTCAATTTTCTTTGTTCTTAAGTTATAGACTCTGAAAGCCTTGCTAACTATAGAATATCCAACTAAGAAGCCTTCATCGGACTTTTCTTCAAATTTACCCAGATAATCAATGGTATTGAGAATAGTAATATGACATCCAAATGGCCTCATAAATTCCAAAGTAGGAGGTCTTCCTCTGAATAACTCATAAGGTGTCTTGTTCTTAGTTTTAACCACTAAAACCCTGTTCTGAATGTAACAAGTAGTGTTAACTGCTTCAGCCCAAAAAGTCACTGGTAGCTTTGAATCAGCTAAGATGGTTCTAGCAGCCTCAATTAGTGTTCTGTTTCTTCTTTCAGCAACTCCATTTTGTTGAGGAGTTCTTGCAACACTAAATTCTCTCTTAATACCTTTGTCTCTGCAGAAATCATCCATAACTTTGTTCTTGAACTCTGTCCCATTGTCACACCTGATGATCTTCATCTTCTTTTCAACTTGATTTTCAACTTCAGTGATGAATGTCTTAAGGATGCCAGTGGTCTCATACTTGGTTCTTAAAAAGAAAACCCATGTGAATCTACTAAATTTATCAGTTACAACAAGACAATACTTCTTTAAATTGATGCTTCTCACAGAAGTAGGACCAAACAAGTCCATATGCAGCATGAAAAGTGGATGATCAATAGAATTGAATGCCTTGGTCTTGCATGAAGCTCTGTGTTGCTTACCTTTAAGATAGGCAACACATGTTTGGTCATTTTCAAATCTTTTCTCTGGTAAACCTCTGACTAGACCATCTTTCACAATCTTGTTAATGGTCTTGAAATTAACATGACCAAGTCTTCTGTGCCAAAGCATGGATTCATCCAAAGTGGCTTTTGCAAACAAGCAAGTAACATCATTGTTTGCCACTATGTTCTTCATGTCAATGCTATATAGGTTGCCTTTTCTAGGGATTTTAAGCAAAATATCACTTTCATCAGGGAGCTTATAATCCTTAGATAAGATATAGCATTCATCTTCTGTGAATAGAACTATATGCTTCTTGTCACACATTTGTGACACACTGAAAAGGTTGTACTTGAGTTCTTTCACATAGTACACATTCTCAAAGTCCAAGTTACCAGCCTTGATTGTTCCTTTGCCAGAAACTATGCCACCAATACCTCCTCCAAAGCTGACAAATTGTCCATCATATGGTTTGAAATCTGAAATATAGGACTTATTGCCAGTCATGTGCCTGGAACATCCATTGTCTGAGTATCCTTGATCATCTTTTGTCTTTGAATGTTCCTGCACACAAAATAAAGGAATTAGTTCCTTTTGAGGACCCAAGCCACAAATGACTTGGATCTGCCTCGTGTATCAATATAATTGTATCTGTCAAAGGTCATTGATACACCATTGGGATTGTTTGAGGTAACAGTTCCTTTTGGTTTCCATTCCCAACGTGCTGAGGCCTTAACAACATTTCCCACATTTACCCTTTTATTGTTCACAAAACCACCAGTGGAAACTTTTGGCCTTGCAGTGGTAACTGCTGGCTTAGCAGTGGAAACTGCTGGTTTTGAAATTTTTGGTACCCACTTGTGATTATTGTAAACATTCTTTTCAAAATAGGTCTTTTTCCATGTTTGTGTAGATTTAACAAAAGTAGTAACAGGGGACTTAGGGTAAATTCTATTTTTGTTTCTGGCAGTGGCAACTGCTGGTCTAGCAGTGGAAATAGGTTTGATGCCAGAGTTAAGCAAAACAGACCTGGGAATCATCTTGCTTAGTGGATTTGGGTGAGTTAAGTTATTAGCATTATATCCATTCACCCTAGTATTCCCAAACACTTCCCTTCTACCCATGTGATAGTTACAATTATAAGAAAGATGATCAAAGCTACCACATATATGACAGGGTTTGTTATTGAACACAAAGTCACTACCAAATTGCCTAGATTTAACATGATTCCAACTCCTCATATTCCCCCTAGGAGTTGTTGACCTACTTCTATACATCTCTGCATATCTAGTAGTGGGCCTAGTGAAATTAGGTTATGTCCTAGGCTTCTCTTTGACAACTTCAGGAATACTCTTTTTAACATCCACATGTACATTCTCAGGAACACTAGTTTTAGACTCAACATTCAAACTCTCATCTTTAAGAGATAAGTCACTAGCACTATCAAATGTATCAACCTCAACCTGAACCTTTTCAATAACAGTTTCTTTAACAAATTTTGGTCCATAGGTCATGGTTGGTTCCTAGAATTCTTCTAATCCTGTGTGAGCTAAGTCAATGCCAGGAGGTGATGGAACACCTCTTAGAGGTGGTGGAACTGATTTGTATCCAACTCTTGATTTGGCTTTGTTCACAACTTGGGCTTCCCAAATTTTCTCAATACACTTGGATTGGTGATCTAGTGTAATACAAGTTTTCTGTATATTCTCATTAGCCCTTTTAACCTTTTCTAGCTCTTCCCTAAGAACCTTGTTCACAGCAACCTGATAATCTAAGTCTCTTTTTAAAACAACAATATCATCATTGAACTTAGATTCATTTGCTCTATAATGCTCTAATTGAGTTTCTAAAACACCAAGACCTCTTTTATGATTTGCTAAGTTATAATTAGTATGATTTAACTCTAGCAATTGTTCATCATATTGTGCTTTATTTTTCTCATACTCTTTTAAGGCCTTACAAGTTTTAGAACAAGCATTATTAATTTGTACCTCAGAGTCAAAAAAAGCTATTAGTGCAAGCTCAGTAGCAAGCATTGCAGACTCTGAATTATCTTCTTCATCCTCAGCCATAAAGCTACAATCATAGCTCACTCCATCAATAGCCAATAGCACCTTTGGCTCTTCAGTTGTAGGTTCTTTCTTCTTGTCCTGCTTATACCAAGTTGACCTGTTGTCAGGTTTCCTTGGTTTACTGCATTCCCTAGCAAAGTGCCCCTTCTTATGACAATTGTAGCACTCCACTTTCTTTTTGTCAAAACCTACTGTCTCAATGCCATTTATGGTGATCTTCCTTCCAGTCTTCTTCCAAAACCTCTTTCCTTTAAGCTTAGTAATGTAACCTGACATTTAATGTCCATCTCCTCCATGTCATCCTCATCAATTTGATCCAAATCCTCATGATTGAGAATTGAACCACCCATCTGACTTGACATAAAGGCATATAAGGTAGAATCACTAAGACCAGCAATCTGTCTTTTTGAACTAGCAGTGGAAACACCTCCACTACCAGTGGAAACAACAATGTTAGCATCATCATCATCACTATCACTTTCTCCATCTGAACTATCATCAAAAAATGATGATATGAGTGCTACACTTCCTGAACCTGTACTTAGTTTGCCAGCTTTCTTCAATCTTTGTTCAATAACCTTGAAGTTATTGTACAAATCATTAAGCTTCATAGTCTCCAAATCTGGCTTGTCTTCCCACACTGCAACATTGGTTCCAAACTCAGAGGGTAAACTTCTTAAGAACTTTAGATTGAGGTCTTCCCTTTCCACCTCAATTCCAAAATCAGTGAGTTGAGTAACAATCTTTTGTAGCCTTGTGAAGATGCTATCAATAGATTCGTTACTTGTTGAACCAAATTTTTCATAAGTCTGTTTCAGCAGGGTCTTCTAAGTCTTCTTGGTGGAATCATTACCACCAAAAACATTACAGATCTCCTCAAATAGAGTCTGTGCAGTCTTATACTTGCTAAATGCTAGAACTTGATCTCTGGGAAGGGTCATCAACAGCAAACCTCTGGCCTTCAGATCATTCTTCATCTGAAGTCTTTCATCATTTGTGACAGGTCCAGTGTTAACCTTTACTACTTCCTTGCCATTAACCATCTCTGAAGTAGTACCTGGTTTGAAGGAATTACCAAACATAATGATCTCCCAGAGTGTATAGTCTTGCACCATAAAGAATTGTTCGATCATAAGCCTCCACATCTCATAGTCATTCAACTTAAGCTTGGGAAGCTTAGCAGCAATGTTTGATTGACTAGTTTCTGTCTCCATTGATTCTTCTAAGTGAACTTGAGGTCTTCTAAATCAAAGTATCAAAGCCTGGCTCTGATACCACTTGATGGATCTAAACACCTTAAACTGTATTAGATTGATACTTTGAGTTATATCACTAAGTATGCGGAATCTACTCAGTAATACTGAGAAGTTTGATTGTAAATGAAACAGTTGTTTATGAATGAGAACAATATATGTAACAAACTGTAAGCTCCAATATTATTAAAGATAATAATACGAGTGATCTTTGTATCACTAGGGTTACACCTTGAAGCTCTAGAAAAACGTATATCTAACTTTAACCTAGGACCTCCTTTTATAGCACAAGGAGTCCTCTTCTACAAGATAAGTATAACTCTAATAGAATAAGATATACACAAGATCTATAATATATTTATCTTTACACATTTCCTAACAATTATCCTAACATCAGTGATAATGATTGTACTGGCAGTGGTAATGTGTTTCCACTGCAAGTGCATTCTTCAGCAGTTGTAATATCTTCACTAGCCATGGTAACTGACAGTATAATTCCCAACAATCCTCTCCTAAACTTATGATTAACAAGTAAATCAATAAGTTTCTTCAAGTAGTCAGCATATATGAGGATATGAGAATTCTTCCAAACACTTATCTTCTTCTTCTTAACTCTTTATCAGCTCTCACACTTTGATCATAAATCCTTTGCAGCAAATCTTCTATGACTTCACTTCTTTCCCAACATCTAAGCTTTACTGACATCATAACTGTTAAAACTCCAGCTCTCAATGGGTATTCTTTCTCAGCTAACATGAACACATCAACTCCATCTTGAGTAGAAAGATGATGTACAACACTTGAGTAATAAAATTTCCACAAAGTATTCATATTGTGAGCTTCAAATCTCCAATGTCTGTCACTTGGATCAGGTTCATATAATCTTCTAAAGTGAACCCACAACTCTTTGGCCTTGACATCAACAAGTTCATCTTTCTTGAACTGTTCTTGAACAATCCTCCACAAAGTATCCAAGTCTTCTCTATCACAAGATCTAACAATATCTTCAAAGTCTCTGCAAATACTTGTGACACTTCCAGTTCTGATAATCTTCCATGCAACTCCAAAATCATCATAATAGATTTCCCAACCAACTACTGGATATTTTGTTTGTAAAGGTTCAATGTTAAGCACATCAGTCTCTATGAACATCATATTAGTAACTTGTTCTTCTGTCAACTTGCTAGCACATTCTTCTGCTTGAGATGACTCCTGAGTCTTCAATTTCTTTGCATCTTTGGATCCAAGACTCACTCCTGACCTTTTTGACTTTATCACTATAGGTTCTTTATCCATAGAAATGAAATTACTATCTTGTCTTTTAATCCTGTAGTAAATACCTTCAATTTGATCATGTGACATTCCTTTGAATTGTGCCATCTTCATATTTCCAACATCGCAACCAAAAGTCTTCATCTCAGTAATGATCTGTGCCTTTGTAGGTTGCCTTGGCTTCTTTTGACCTTTTCTAACATCTCCAATGATATCATCAAGAGCCTGTTGATTCTTCATTTGAATGCAATCCTTCAGCTGAGCAAACCTTTGATATTCATTAAGAGTTGTATTAGCAATGAGTTCAATAGCCTTCTTTCTAATCACTGGATCATTAGTAATCATGAACTCAATTTCTTCTTATGTAGGCAGATAAGTTAACATAGGAGGTTTCTCATGTAATACAGTTGGTGGAAGGGTTACACCTTGAAGCTCTAGAAAAACGTATATCTAACTTTAACCTAGGACCTCCTTTTATAGCACAAGGAGTCCTCTTCTAGAAGATAAGTATAACTCTAATAGAATAAGATATACACAAGATCTATTCTATATTTATCTTTACACGTTTCCTAACAATTATCCTAACAGCAGTGGTAATGATTGTACTAGCAGTGGTAATGTGTTTCCACTGTAGGTGCATTCTTCAGCAGTTGTAATATCTTCACTAGCCGTGGTAACTGTTAGTATAATTCCCACCACCAGAGAACAATCTGAACCACCTGCATCACAAGTAGACGACAAAGATGGAACAGAAGTAAGGGTGGAATCCGAAGAAATGGTGGGTTCTTGTTGGTTAGAAACACAAATATTCAACAGTTTAGGAATCCATTTAAAATTTGGTTTGTATTGTAACCATTGTTGCCAGTTCCAACTAATTTTTGCTTTATTCTTGGTAAATTCACTAGCTTTTAGCTTGTTCCTAGAATTGTTGATTTTTGCTGTGGGGGTGACTACAACATCGTTCGAAATGGTAGTTGGCGTTTTTCCTAAGGTAAACTTAGAGGCAGTAGTGGGCCTAGAAGGAATGCGTGATCTACGTTTCTTGTGACGATGTAAGAGATTATTAGCTACACATTTAGTATGATCACCAGATAACACACTTTGACGACAAAACACACAAGATGCATTAATATTCAAAACATTTAAAGGTTCAGCATTCGTTACATTAAGATTTTGATTACAATTTTCCAGATTAGAATCTAAATCAGATGCAACATGAGTTTTATTCAAGTTCCTAAGGTGATCTTCTACTTCTTTCACTTCTAGTGTTCCTCTTCTACGATTCCATAGCCTAGTCTTTTTAGTCTTCTTAATGCTTTTTGGCTTTGGGCTGCAAACGCTCTTAGGGGAAACTAGTCCTGTAGAAGTGGAAGAACTAACATTAGAACTCTTATCATGATTACCCTTATTTGTTTTGTCTATTTGAAACATTCCTGGTGCTATCACTGTGGTGTCAACAAACTTTCCTTTTTGAAGTAGCTTAATTTTCTCTTTCAAATCAATGATGATGTTATTTTTATCCTGAATATCAGACTCAAGTAAACCATTGCAATAACGAATGTGATCGCAGTTTTGTTGCCATTCGACGTTTTCAATTTTTAACTCCGTAATTTCTTTCTCATATTGAAGACATTTATCTTTGAGAAAAACATTGTCTTTGCAAAGTTGACAGCTTTTTGAAACATTTTGACTTTGTAGTTGCAATTCCGTTTCAATACTTTGAGCTTGACACCATTCAAGCCTTTGTTTGAGTTGACAATTTTCGTTTGAAAGTTTGTTTCTCACATCATCACTGTTTTGACGCAACGTTTCATATTTATGTGTTAATGTCTCAGTTTCCTTATTCAACAAATCAATATCAGCGCAGTAATTATCAAACATCATAGCATTGCTAGATTTGTAAAGATCATTCATAATGAGAGAAAAAATATCAGCTGTGAGGATTTTTTCCAAGAGTCAATCAAACTCCATTTTCAAAAATCTATTTTTGCGTTGTTGAACCAAAATTGCATTTTCATTAAGAGTGAAAACGTTTTGCATTGATTTAACTTCCTTTTGGAGTTCCTGTTCCCAACGAGTAGCACAATGACGCAAATTTTGAACTAAAGGCAGAAATTGTTTTTGAAAAATGTCTCGCTTTTCGCGCTCGTAAGCTGATTGAAAAGTAGCAATTTTTATTTCCGAATTATGTTCAATTACGTTTTCCAAGTTTTCGATTCCTTTCATGAATGTTTTAAAATATTCTAAGACTCAACAACGTGTTGGTAAAGGTGTCACAGTACCAGAAGATGGTAATGGACCATTTACTTGTGCCACGGGTTTGGCAGGATCCCCATTGGAAGATGAAACATAAGACTCAGTTACATACCATGATTTCTCAGGTATTTCTCTTGATGGAACAAAAGATTTTGAAATATGAGGAACTTTTGAATAATCATATGGTTTGCAATATTCAACTTGACTCATTTTTTATTGACTCTTTTCTTCAAGTTCTTGTTCTTCCTTAGTATTATATACAACAACACGCACAACATTATTATCCATCAATTGGTCCATACTGTAAAGCTTAGGAATTGTTTTGAACGCAGTGTGAAGAAAAGTTGATCTGTAATCGCCAATGGCAAAACCTTTATCGGGTCTTGGTTTTAAAATAAACTTTTGAATTGTTGTTACAGATTCTCCATGTTTGTAAACGATATTTTGAAATTCTTTTATTTGACGTTCGAGAGTGATACTTTCTTCAATTAAAGAATTTTATTTTTCTCTTTTTTTCACTTTGTGTTCATAAAATTCCTGTTTACAATTTGACAACTCTGTTTGTGTTTTTGAAATTTCCTTTTGAAGTTGTGCAACTTGTTTTTGAAGATCATTTTTATCATTGTCCAGTTTGGAAACCAACTAACCGTTTGACTCGATTAAGTCATGCATTTGCTTTTGAAGATTTTGTTCTTTGACATACGATTCCTGAAATGACTTTTCAAAGCACTTTTCAAGTTTAACTGCATTTTAAAAATGTGAAAGTTGTATTTTATAACATTCAATGTCCTTTTTCAAAACTGCATTTGTTTATTTCAAAACTTTATTTTGCTCGTCCTTTTTGTGAGTAATAAGAATTTGTTCTTGAAGTTGTTTGGCCATGACATTATAGTCAGGATCTGGATCAGAAGAAGGTTCATGTTGTTCAACATGATCATGTTTGTCTTGCTCAATAGGATCATCAAATGAAACGATAGTTTCATCATCAAATATAACAACTGTGTTTAATTGTTCATCTTCTTGAGAAGATAAAAATGATTCGGATGGAACAACTTGCGCCTTATCTGATTCAGAAGCAGAGGGCGATGCATTTACTTGTATGGAGCATGTGATTAGGTCATGTACCTGAGACAAACCATCAGTGTTAAACACTGGGCCTGAATCATTCAACTGGAGTTCCTGCATGTTGGCCATAAGCATCACAGCTGCATTGGCTTCAAGATCTTCCATATCATCATCGTTATAAGTATTAGCGAAGAAACTATTTTCTTGATCAGTGAAAGTTCCTTCCTTTTCATCTTTGAGAGCCATTAGTAATGCCTGCTTGTGAAACTGACTGCCCCAGGTCCTCGGTTTTGGACATGCTGTTGCAATATGACCTTTTTTGTTGCAGTTGTAGCACCATATCGCATTCTCAGATTCTATATTGCCATTTGCCACATTGTCATTTCTTCTCTGAGGAGCACCTGAATTGTTTCTGAATCCCCCATTGTTGTCAAACCTATGTCCATAGCCAGAATTTCCTGAATAACCTCTTGAACCTGAACATCCATTATTACGGTTCTGAATCTCAACCCGACCATCTTGAATGACAGCTTGATTCCTTGTATTTGATGAAGAACGAAGACGGTTGTTAGTCTTGTTTGAGAATTTGCTGAAAGCATGAGCGATAAGAGCAAGTCCCTGATTCAACGTATTAACGTCTTCATCATCATCTTCTATCAGATTTGAGTAGTACATGCTATCATGGTTGTCATATGGAGCAAGTTGAGGAGAAGCCTATTGCGAGGATGATTCATATAAAGACCATTTTGTGGGAGGTTGCAGGTGGCTGGTAACTGAAGTAATTCTGTTCCTGAACATACGCATGATTAGACATCGGAGGATGTGCAGCATGAGATTGAGCAACGAGTGCTAGTGGATTAGAAGTAGGTGGTGGTGTATATCCTCCTCGTGCAGCTCTATCTTTTTCAACTTCAGATTCATGGTGCTTGAGATAGTCATACAATAAACCATATGGAGCATCATGAAGATTCTTAGCTTATCTCACAAATGTCACATACTTTTGCCAATCATAACCCAGACTACTAACAAACTTCGTATTGACAGAGATCCTTGGAAGGTGTACTTCATGTCTCTCTAAGTTGTTGAGGACATTGGTGAAACGATTATAGTAAGATTCAAGTGATTCCCCTGGTTCGATCATGAAGTTAGTGTATTCTAAGTAAAGTTTAGATTCCATGTCTTCTTTGTTCAGTTATGTGCCTTCCATAAGTAGATGGATGTGTTCCCACATAGCTTTTGAAGTTGTCTGAGCATCAACACTTCTGAATATTGGATTTGGTATTCCCTGAAGTATGTAAGCCATAGTGTAACACCCCCAAAATACCGCAGCGGAAGACTGTGTCATAGGGGTGCTACTTCATAATACAAAGTACAAGTTATAGAAAGCGAACTCTAAATGAGACGTTTTGAAAAGTTACCATTCGATTAATGAATTCAAAGTTACAAACATGAGATTCCAAAGTATGATACATAAATGTATACAAAGTTTTGAATGGTAAATGATAAAAGCGTAAGTCTTCAGAATATGCAGCTTGACTCTAAGTTCCACGCACTAGCTATCGCCTTACTAACCTGAGGTAAACATGCTAAAGTGTCAACACAATGGTTGGTGAGTTCATAGAGTTTGTCTTAAAATAGTTGAAAAGCCTTAAAAGAATGTTCACACAGCAAAGGCATCGTGAATCCACTCAGTTACAAGTCCCGCCATAAGAGACTTGTAACCTGTGTGTTCACAACCCACTGCTACAATATAGTATGATTAAGACATGTATAAGTTCATCAAAACAATTAAGCAATTAGTCGTGAGTCTACTCTTCATCTCCGAAGACCTCACGTTTATGATGTATCCAACATTCGCAAATGTTAGGATGTATCAATAGCCTCAATGGTCATCCAACAACTTAATTTGGAGCCATCGGAAGTCTCAATGGTCATCCAGCAACTTAATCTGGAGCCACTGGAAGTCTCACAATTAAGTATAACGCAGTTAAGTATAACACAATCATGTATGTATGAAATCAAGTATAATGCAATCAAGTATAAGACAATCAAGTATAAATGTTTTGAGTATTTGTACAAGTAAGCAAGTAGTTGTGCATGTATCCCCCCCAAAGAGTTAAAACAAGTATGAAAAAGTAGGGGCTATGACTCACCTTAAGCTTATGTAATGAGAAATGAAAGTGGTAGTCGAGTCGCAAAAGTCTCTAAGAGCAGCCTATAATAGAACGTTGCAACTTAGGTTTGGAGTAACGTCTAAGAATACGAAGAATTGCCTATATATGTCTTGCATAATGTTCATGATGTAGTACTTAGTATATAATGTAAGTCGTTGAATATAAGTGGTTTATGAAACATGTATAGGTTGTATATCTCTTACTACCGTTCGGGCCGACATAATTCAGAAGTCATGGAGTAAACGTTCGAGGAGCCAGGACACTTTAATTCGTAAATCCACAACTCATCTCGACGGCTTACTTAATGAACTCCTCACATGAGGCTCCCTACTATTGTAGTATTTGATAACATATATATAAGTTTTGATCTTTAAAAGTTATATGGTCTTTAGCCGTGGCTTTTCCGTGACCTTGGTCATTGTTACCATGGTCTTGAGACTCAACCTTGGCTTTAGCCATGGTTGTGGTCTTGGCTTTAGGTCATTAGACCTCTTGGTCTCATCTAATTATAACAATTATATAGTAACTTTGGTCTAAAAATGGGCTGTTAAGAATTTGTAGAAAATTATCACTCAGAAAGCATTTTCAGGGCTTGAGCTTTTTTGTTCCTGAACGAAAACGGCATTCCGGACAACTTTCGTGTTTTAACTTTTTGATGAATCGGACCAGAAGTGGGACTTTCAAAATGGCAGAATGCAAAACAGTTTGTATAGGGAGTTTCGGCGTTTTGGTTTCGCTAACTTCTTATGGCCATAACTTTTGACTCGTGTACTCGTTTTAGGTGATTCAAATTGCTATGTTTTCCTTTTGAAGTCCTTTATAACAGTAAGTAAGTTTCAAGTATCGTAGTTATACTATTTTGGTCGTGGTTCTCCATAAAAATCACTAGTTTGCTTGTTTACTTGTCATAAGTTAACATATGTATATCAATACTTGTTTTATCCATTTTTAAACATCATGAACATAATAACAAGAACATATATAGCATGAAAGGAACACAAAGAGCATGAAAATGATAATTAAGCAAGGAGTATGTTAGGGTTTGCTTACAACTTTTGGCTTTCTAAAGAAAGGAAGTCAAGTATAGAACTAGGACACTAAACCTAAGCTTGTAAACCCTTCACCATAACTCTTGTAACCCTTGCTAACCTTGATCTAACCCTTGTGAAAACCATTTAACTTCAGCCCTAGTAACCTTGTGTAGCTCCTAATTCAACCATGGAATCACCAAACAAACTTAAGAACTAGGTAGAGAATACTAAGACCTTGAACTTTGTAGTGTAACTTGTATATTGAAGATCAAAGGATCATGGTGCTAGGATTAAAGGGTGTGGCGTTTGTGGTGATGAAAAGATGAAGATCAAAGTGTGTCTAGTTGGCTATTTATAGTATGAATGAGGAGGTTAGGAAGCTTACTAGGAAATTACAATAACTTGGTGACAAAGTTGTAATTAAGTAATGATCTAAAGAATCAATGGTCAAGATTTAACCACACATGGTGACTCCCCCCCTCCTAAGTCGGTTTGTATATGGATAGGGTGACTAGATGAGTAGTCATGGTCTTTGGATGATAATATCCTAAGTATGTAGCTAGTTTTGACTCCGTAAATTGCTAACCGTAAGTTTTTAAGTCACGAAACGTAAAACCGGGTATCCTAAAAATATGAAACTTATAAATATGCTAGAACTTATCAATATACTCCATAATAAAATATAAAATGAGTGGTAGGATCTATCGGGTGCTAAAACCCTGCTAAAAACTGGAAACACGGGTCTAAAACGCGCAATTCGCGTAAAACGCTGAACTGGAAAACGTAAAATTCCAAAACTTTTGGAATTGTCCTAAAATGAGAGAAAATCATATTTCTATTGTTTATAATGTTTTATGGACATATCGGGATGCTAGAATGACGTTTAAACCTAAAATTAAATCTCCGACACGGCTTTGTGATTTTTGCATAAATGATCCAACGAGCGTCAAACTCTCGGATTATCATTAAAATAGTTTAACTTACGAGAATATGAAATAAAAATTTTGGATATGAATAGTAAAAGTGAATAGTAAAAAGTGAATAGTGAAATTTTCGGGAATAAAAGTTAACCTGAAATTGCGAATTGTTACACATAGCATACTCATCTGCTTCACGATGAAGGTGTTGTTCAGTAGTGAGTGCAGACTCAGGAACTGGTACAGCAGTTGGAGCTACTGGAGGATTAGCAGATGGGTCACCTCCAACGTAGTTAATAGGCCACTGAAACGGTCCTTCAAGGATAACTTGTTTCATGTACTTACCATTGGGTTTCTTGAGTTCTATAAACCTTAAGAATCGACTTGCCCACTGAACATAATTACCCGGTGTAAGCATTGGTGGAGTGTCAATAGATCTTGCTTCATGTCTGGATTGTTGAGTTGAAATGACTTCACACATCCTGTCAAACCAGTGAGTCTGTTTGGATGGAAGTTGGCTTTGTTGTTGTGACAATGGATTGGATTGTTGTATTGGAACCATCTGATGTTGTTGCATGAGTAGATGTTGTTGTGAGTAAACTGATTGTGGATGATACTGTGGTGATTGTGGATATTGTTGTTGTTGCTGATGATACGGCTAATTATGATATTGCTGAGGATGGTTAAAGTTGTAGTACGGTGGTTGAGACATAATGAAACACTTGTGTGAAGAGATGGATCTTGTAGAAGGTATAGATTTAGCCAAATCTCGAAAACTTGCACAACTTTGTGATTGCGAAACCTTTGACCAAAGTGATCTCGAAACTTTGTAATAAAGTATTTCTCGAAACTTTTGAAACTTTAGATTGCGAAACTAAAAGATTTCCAAATTTAATTGCGAAACTTAGTGGCAGCTTGATTCTCGAAACTTGTGTGAGGTTGAGTGTTATCGCGAAACTTTAGAGGTTTGCGAAAAGTGTGATTTCGAAAAAATTGGAGATTTTCGAAAACACAAACTCACGTATAAAATTTCGAAATTATCCAATTTCGAAATTCAGCCAAAAGTCGAAGTAATTTTCTTTCTTATACAAGAGAGAAAATACTGAGTTCACAATCCGTAAGTTGTCAGGACGCAAATACGCGCGATTTCGAAACTAGGTCAATAGTAAGATTGCCATATTTGGGCAGATTTTGTTTTCCAAGAAAGCTAATCAAAAACTCGTTTTTATTTAAAGATTCTTGTACTTTTAGGTATAAAATGAAGAGATCTTTAAGAAAGTTGAAAACTTGATAAACTTTTCAAAAAATGAAAAAGATTTCGAAAACAAGTACAAGAAACCAAATCGTGATTTTTGATAAAAGTTTGGAATTTTTTTGTTTGTTTTGATTTGTAGCACAAGTTTGTAAGCAAAGATGTGATAAAAACCACGAAACAAGCAAGAAAGTACTAAAGTTTTAACAAAAATGATTTGAAAAACAAGTTTAAGGGTTGAATTCAATAAAAAACAATAACTACACCTTCATATGGCGAATGATACCACTTGTTAGGTAACCATATTGATTACACACAAGCAAGAATGAGATAGATATAAGGATTTGGGTGATTATGAGAATGAGAGAAATATAAGTGCAAGAGTTTCTTTATGTGACATTTCTAAAATTTTCATGTCACTAATTTTAATATTTTATTATTTAACTATTTTTTTTATATAATTAACTTCGTCGGAAATTATCCGCGTACGTCATGATTCGTTCAATTTATTCAACCACTACTATACTATATATACTCTACACTTTTTATGCATTTTTGTTTTCTTACAATCCTATTTTAAAAGTCAAATTTTCACTTTTTCCATTTATACGTAAACCTTGCACCTTTCACGTTTTACACGATTTAAATTTACGTTTTATGGTTTTAACAACATGGACCAACCCTAGACTATGATGATTTTATATATTTTATGCATTTTAACTTATTTTCATGATTACAAGTGAGTTTTATACTTGTCGTTTCATTTTTATAGTTTACATCACTTTTATCAAGAACCGGTTTCACCAAACACGTTTTTAACTCATGGTTTTGATTTTAACGATGTTTAAATCCTCCGATGAACTCACCACTCATATAAATTAATAAAATAGGTTATGATATCATGTTTTAATATTTTTAAAAGTTTTTTTAAAAAAAAAATTATTACTACCCGGTACTACGTTACGCGTCTTAAAAACTCTACGTTTTAATTACCGGAGATCAAACTACACATTATAACACACAAATAATTTAAATAACCTAATAAACCCCACTCACCTATAGAGATGGTAGGTTTTGGAGCACTAAGACACCAAAAGGGATTGGTAACTCCATGTGTACTCCACTTGTTCCTAAAACCATCAAAACAATCAACACAATACCATTTCTCTCATTTATACATGCAAAACCACTATTTTTCTCTCTTCCCTCTTGATATCAACGATCAAAAACAGATCCCAATCACATATTTCATCCAAAAATTTACTAAATTATTAATCATAGCTCAAAGATCTTGAAGCCCTAGTCTTGTTCTTGGTTTATTTCACTCAAAACATCATCAAATCTCATCATTTCTTGGTTTCTTTGGGAAGTTGTTTCAAGTTTTGATCAAGATGGTTTAGGGGCTGTAATTTCAAGATATTTTCAAGGGTAAATAAAGGGTATAAGTCTTGGGTAAAAGATTGAAAGAAAAGGGTGCAAGAGTTATGGGTAAATCTAGGTAGTGGTCTATTGTTCTTAATCTTCATCTTCATTCTCCAAGGATTGTAAGGATACTAAACCCACACTTTTCATTTTATTTTTATTTTCACTACTGTAAATGTTATATACTTTGATGTATTTGAACCTTATATAAATTATTATGCTTAATTAAGCTTGGTACATAACTTAGAAAACAATAAAAACACTAAAGGACTAGACATGCAACTGTGAATCTGATTCAGGGGTAAAAACGGAATAAACTGATCTAATCAGTAAACATTGGACCTAAACTAAAAATATGTAGTTGTAGCCCTGTGTCTTGTGGTCATTTTGACGGGTATTTCATCGAATAACTCATTACGATGATTAAACTAGAAATATTTTCGTGAAACATGCCAGATTCTGACTTACAAATTTAAATGGTAAAAATCTCAGTGAAATGTTCATTTTCACTACTTGGCCCAGTTTTATAAAATGTAGGTAACATCTTAAATTAAACATGGCCGCAAACGGGGAATTAATTGGACTTGTAGAACTCTAGATATCGCATTTTTCGTGGGACTGTTGTGATATTGAAAACTGTTAGGCTGAATACTATGGGTAAATGGATTATTTTTCTACTGTTAAGTAATTTTTGGTCTAGTGGGACCTACAAAACTTGTTAGTACAGACAAATACCTTTCCAAGGATATAAGAAACTTAATTTTTTGACATACGGTTTAAGAGTGACAAATTTTCTAAATTGTGCAAATTATAAAAATGTTAACAGCTTTGACTTTAAAAGTATAAAGGATTCAAAAACCCATATGTTTATATCTTTAAAACTTTATTTTTGAACACTTGATATATTTAGGAATTATGTACCAAGCATAAGTAAGAGTATAATTTGTATACAACAAAAATACATCAATATTTATTTTCTAAAACCTAAGACAAACGTATATATGTTTAGGTTCTTCGTAGAACTTTGCGGCAACTTTTCATCACTTGCTCATTCCATATTACTTCATTTGCTCTCGGTGAGTTCATAGCCTCGCTTTTACTTATTTAATTGTTTTATAAACCTCGCGAGGGGGATACATGCTAGTTTTACAAACGGAATACAAGTAGTTTCACGATTACATAATTATAGACATTGAGTACCTTTGCCATCAAGTCCCTAATTTCATGAACCATTAATTACGTGCGTAAACGCTAATATTATAGATATGCATATTTGGCCTGGCGGGCCTGTCCGGGTGAGTAGCGCTCATTTGACAACTGTGGGTCAAACGGACATATAATATTGAGAATTGAGGTAAATGGCAATTGAATACCTTGTGAGGGGCATTTAAACCAGGTCAAGGTTCGGTTTCATGAGCTCAATGCTATAAATCTTTATTACCCGACTTGTATTTGTTACATGTCAACTTAATTATGGGCGTATAACAACGTAACCCATCGTATTTTAAACTGATTTATCTTGTATTCAACTGCTTACTTATTAAACTCTATGAATTCACTCAACCTTTGTGTTGACTTTTAGCATGTTTTATCTCAGGTCCGTAAGTGACTTTCGGCTTGGATGGGCGGCGCAAGAAATGGATATCTACATGATGGCTCATGTTTTAATAAAAATTTTCATTCGATAATGTTTCAAACTTTTAAACTTATGTAACTTTGGATTATATTAAAACCTTTTGGGACCTTTGTTGACTCTGATTTATCAAATCGAATGTGACATTTTATTAGACATCTCTTTTGAGGTCGTTTTATGTAACTTGTTTTTATGAACTATGAAGTGACACCCAAATTGGTATTCCGCTGCGTTCCTAAAATGGGGGTGTCATACTTTAAGATATCAAATAACCAACCAAATACAAATGAGTCCTAAAGGTTCTATTTATAGGAGGGAAGCTAGGGCAACACTCCTAGCTCCCATCTTCCATGATTCGTGGGCCTTGGTGGCCTTGTGGGCTTTTCATAAGCCTTAAACACATAAATAATAACCAAATGTAAGTAACTAATAACTAAGCAACCTACCTTTTATTACAAATGATCGAGACTTGATAAAATAATGAAACTTCGTTCCGAACAATTTTGGATGAATTTACTTTGTTGATTAAGATTTGTTTTAGTTTATTATGATTATCTATATAGAAGTTTTCTTTGCTTGTTTGTAATCCTTTTGTTTTGGTAGTTTTAAAGCCTGATAGTTTCTAGGAAGCCAAAAGAATTAACCATAGGACCTTGGATGAATAGGTTGTGAGGGATAAAGGGAATTAACCATAGTACTTTTGCCCCTCATGTGCGAATTTCAATGAACAAGCACTTATCAGTTAGAGAAGCTTAAGAAGTTAGAGGAAACGTAAGTTCTAACCGGCCGGGTTTCACCTAAACAAGTCTATTAAACGTGGCACTTAATGACTCATCATAGTCTTCCGGCGACCTCCATCAATCACTAAGGTTCAACCCTTAGATATCGGAGTAGGATTCTATGGGAAATAGGACTAGACGAATTGATAAATGAGTATAGTTGATTTTTACCCACTATATAGAACTATGAACTAGGATCTACTAAACCTTTATATCTTAATTTGTTATCCTTTTTGGTTATCTTGTCTTTAGCTCTAAATCTGTTTAATTCCTTTTGATTATCTTTTGATTTTATGTTGTATCCTTTATATACATTATATCCCTTTTAGTATTTACCTGGTTCGCCAGAACAACAGCTCTTGAGAAGACACTCGGATTTATCTAAGGCTATACTTCACATGTACAGTTCCCATGAGTATGTGTTAGTCCTAATATCTCCAACTTTATAAATGTAAAACAGGATGAAATAACGCATCAACGGTCATTGCGTAGCACGGTTTTATGGGGAACTGTCTTTGTTTCATTATGAATGGCCATTGTGTTTGTGTTGATGTTGATGTCAATGTTATCTTGGGAATAAGGACAGTCTCCCCTATTTTTGACCTAGTTAGGATTTTGCCCGAATAACAAATTCACCAAGATTAGTGATGATAAGCGGAGTTCCATTACATAATCCATGTGCTGGGTTAACATTCCTTAAGAGCATGACTGGTGATTCTTTTTTTATACATAACTTATGTGGTGGCATTCCCGGGAAATTTAAGGAATTTATGAATTAAACTGGATATAGGTGTTGTTGGTCTAGAACACCAGTCGATGCTTTACACACTTCGTCTGCACTATTGTACGTCTTAATTATACATCCCACTTACTTAAACATACAGGCATTTATTGTTGGGTGCCCATATTGATATCACACAAGTAAGAATGAGATATATATAAAGATTGGTTGATTATATGATGTAAGAGAAATAGAAATGCAAGAGTTTCTTTAGAATATCAAAATAACCAACAAGTTTACAAATTGCCTAAGCTTAGTATTTATAGAGAGGAAGTAGGGCAACACTCCCTCTTCCCTTTTTCATCTAATTCGAGTGGGCTTAAGGCCCATGGACTAATAATCTTAAGCCTAGTAAACTTAACATATTACATGAATAAAAGTAAACAATAACTAAGAAACCTAATGTTTATTACAAATGACCGAGACTTGATAAATAGTATAACTACGTTCCCAACAATCTCCCCCTAAGGGTCGGTCATCACGGTTGCTTGACGTCTTTGTCTTGTCTTCATCTTTGACTTTCACAGCTTTAGACGTCTTCAAAAAAAATCATTAGATTAAATCATTCATCATTCTTTGTGCTTTGTTCATAGTTGATGTGATGGTGATCGTATTATGAAGTTATCCGCCTTTCGTCACTTCTACATCTATGGTGGTTTTCCGCCATTCCAACATGCTCATACATCTTTGAACTTTGACATTCATATGCATGTAGTTCCCTTTCTTTCACTTTGATCTTTAGTCTTTTTACATTGTAGATTCTTCTTTTTGGCATAGAATCTTTTTTTGAACGTTGTATTGCTTAGACCTTTGAGGGAGCTTTCAATGAATTCAAGATGTATGTATGAGCATGTGGAATCCGTCATCATGGAGGTAATATATAGCTGCAGGTAAACAGTTAGCAATAAATCAACCGGTACTTACAAATAAAGAATTAGAGATCATCAACAGCATATTGTGAAGACTCCTTCTAATCCTTATCAAGGCCGTTCCCATATCAGATACTCCCGAGGGAGCTTACGAGACCTACTTAGTAGCTCAATGAATGGGTGAGTCGCTGGGGATCACTCCACGATTGTAGACCGTTTTGGAACCACCGCGAACACTAAGAGTAAACCACAAGGAGTTACCGAAGTGACCTGCTGTCAGGGCTGTTTGATGTTGACCCTGGCAGGATTTCCGTTCAATCATTGAGAAATACTTATGTAAATTCTCTCATAAACGTTCTTGGCAGATTGCTAGGATCTGTAAAGGACTCGATAATTTACAGCTGGTGTCCATTGATTTAGAACACCAGTTGTAGAATGAAACAAGCTCTAAGAGACAAGTTGATAGATTACATCGGTTCCCCGTGAGAATGAAACAAGCTCTTTAAGAGAACTTGAGTGGCTTAGAAGGTTAAGTGCAGTGCATCACTGGGTCCATGACGTCTTTATCTTCAATACCGGTGTCGCCTTAGCAACAACCAGTAGCATACGAATTGTACCCGGTGTCTGCCCTAAGGTTGAACATATGGAGGGCTATTTCTTTTCACCCTTTTCTTTACATTTCTTTTTAATTCTTCAACCCCTTCTTTCTCCTTTCATTCTTTTCTCCTTTTTTTCATATCATACCTAAGGACTTCTAATTCTAACTATTGGTGACGTCCTTGGGTAGATCCCTCTGGTTCTGGCTGATCATAGGACGGTTTTTCCTATCTTAGTCACCTTATAACACCATGACTATCCTATAATTGCCATGAAACCTTTTATTGAAAATCTCTCAAAGTGTTTGTGGTTATCAAACATTTTGTTTTAACACTTTGAGAGTTTTGTGTTTTCATTTGAAGGGCTCCCCTTCACATGTGCTCATGTGTAATTAATAAATTTGCACATATGGGAGGAGCAAGCGTTTTTTGAATTGATCCACTTTCAGTGAACAAGACCGATTCGAGACACGCTTACATCACCAGTAAGACTAGCTTGAAGTTATTACCAGGCCTGGTCGAGTCCACAGAAAGTTTCTCGAAACGGTACATTTCTACTTAGACAAATCCTTTTTGAGACACTCTTACGTGGCTAGTTAGAGAGTTCCATTGTCAGCTTTTAGGTGACAACTAGCTTTGGTAACTAACTTGATGTCATTACCCGTCGAGGATAAATCTTTTCGAGATTACTAACTTTTGTTTCATCAATTCTTTGGTCAATTCTAAGTCTAGCTCGCATGAGATTCAATTTTAAGCATCTTTGAACTTTCATATTTTAATCACTTTTCTTTTTTCTCCCCCTCAAAAATAGCATATAAGATGATGTTTTTGAAAAACTTTTGATTAAAATATGCTTTTTGAGTTTTATGGGGAGATATCAACAAGAACTTTGATTTCAAGAACGATGAGTTTTCAAGTGCTCCCCCTAAACAAGTGAGCACTTATTGAGGTGAAATACTTGTCTTTTAAGCAGAATTATGAAAATCAGAAAACGTTTCATTAATTCTACTCAAAAGTAAGAAGCCTTCGCTCCTTATGTTAGGATTGAGGCACTGAAGCGTACCTCAGGGTCCTTTCTTTACAAGAACGGGTTGTACACTGGTGTGCACAAGCCATCGTTTTAATACAAAATTTGTTTTCTTTTAACAAAATACTCCCCCTCAAATAATGAAGTTTATTCGAGAGATAGTCTTCTTGAGCAGAATATTAAATCGTATTTAAGAAATACTTTTTGAAAATTCATGAGATGATTCTGCTCAAGGTTTTAGAAAACACAATCAAGTATTATACAACAAAGATTGCTTGAATATCAGATTAAACAACAACCTCATGACTAAAATTCTTTGTTTACCAAAATTTGAAATCCATTTGTAGGTTGTGTCAATCCGATTAAAAGATGATAAATTCCAACGAGGATTGAAAAATCTTTGTTTCATTTTGAAATAACAGTCGTTGAATCAATGAAAATTCAAAACTCTTTTACTTTTGAAAGTTTTTTGAGACCCGGAGTCTCTCTTTTGAGTTTTAAAATCTGAAGAAGAAGATTTCCATTTAAAGTTGAACATCATGGGTTCTTTTTGAAGATTTGTTTTTGTGATGAATGGAAACCTTCCGGTATTTGGGATGATCAAATCAGATTCATTCTTTTATTGTAGCCAAAGCATTCCAGATTTTGAAAATTTGAAAGGTTTTGAACGACTTTGCTTTGGTCTTCACACTTGCTTTACCGGTGTGAAAATAGAATGTATAGTTTGAAAAAACTTGTTTCTCACCATTTTGAATCCTTTTACCAGTTTAGCCTTTAAACACATTTAGCCCTTTGACCTCAAAATATGTTCCATAAGAAACATTTTGTCAAATGTTGAAATTTTGACTTTCAATGGGATGACATGTACTTGCACACAGAGAAAATGCATCAGGCACAAAACAAGTATGCGGATGAATCAAAAAACTCATTCTAAATCTTCCTAAGTGCTCAGAATTCTCAGATCAACACACAAGATCACAGATTAATTCATTCTTTCACTCAAAATTTTCCAATTATTATCATGGTTTGGGGTTATGATTTGAGACTTTGCACGCATGTTAGCATCATAATGCAAGAATATTGTACAAACAAACGCCCTAGTAGTAGCAGCAAAGACATCGACATCTTTAACCCTAAATCACATGATTTCAAACCTATGTTGTTTCTAATCGAGCAAACACACCAATCGAGCATTCTTTAGTGTTCTCTAAAGTTATATGAAATAATTAATTAGACTAAACACACAAAAAAGAAACTCCCCGATAGATAATTATATGAACCCTAGTTTCTGATTATGCCTAGTTTCTGATTATGCCTTTTTCACCATTGGAAACATTTGAAACTTTTAGGGAACGATTAGACAACAACAATGAAGAAATTTGAAACTCACAATCAAAAAGAAATCGAGGATAAAATCGTTAGTCTGATTCGTTGAGGTTTTTAATTATGTGTGAAACTTTTGAGAACATTTGTGGAAATATTTATTAGAGCCCGGTTTAATTTTTCATGCAATGTCCTTTTACCTAAGTTTAAGACTTTTGTGAACTTTACTCATTAAAGGTTAATTACTTTTCCATTTGAAGTCTAAACATGGTTAACTTGGAATCCTTGCCGAAAAAAATTTCTTTTCTCCCCCTCGAATTAGCATTTATTTTGTGAAACATTCTTTGCACATTTTAATTTGAGAGATCATAGAACTTTTTGAAAGTGAGTTTTTAATCCGAATGATGAAGAAACATTTTATCCTTGAAGAATTATGATGAGGTATGCAAACTTCATGATTTTGTGAAAGTTTTCTCCCCCTCAAAACATGTTCCATTTTGACAATGTAAAGCAAAATTTGTTTTAATGGAGGAACATAGTTTTGAAGATTCGAAGTTTGTACACAAAGAAAGAGGATTCTTTTTGTAGTTTTTGAAAATTTTAATTTAATAATTTTTATTTTTTTTTTGAGAAAATATTTACAGAAAAGAGTTAGATGTTTGACTCACTTAGTTAAAAAAAAAATTCAAATCGTCTGGAGTCAATCACCGCATACCAATATGGTGAACTAAATCAACAAACCTTGATGGAGGTAATGCCTTTGTAAACAAGTCAGCCAATTGGTATTCAGTTACCACAAAGTATAATTCAAATGTACCCTTTTCGACATGCTCCTTGATAAAATGATATCGGAGATCAATGTGTTTGGACTTGCAGTGTTGAACTTTATGCTTCTAAGATCGGAATTTTGTTGAATAAGTAGCCATAGTCCGTGAGCTAAGTTCTCATCCAAATGACTTGAGCACAGAAAGCAGACATGCCTACATACTATGCTTTTGTTGATGACAGTGATGTACAATCCTTCTTCATTGACTGTATCCTTTTCCTACCAAATTAGATTAATTGCGAATCACTGTGCCTTCTGCGTCCGGCTTGTTTTTGAAAACCATGTCGAAGGGTGATGTTGGTAGAACGTAAGCATATTAGACGGATCGATATTGCGAGAAGACGACTCTACTATATCAGGAATGGTTGGAATCGGTGCAAATGGATTGAAGAAAGCATTTCCGTCATAATCTGTAGGTTGTGGTACTGATTGTTGTTATGGATCTTCAGTTGATTGTCTGGAGTTGGAAGCGGTTTGTCCTGCTGTTGTTGGAGATTCACTTAGAGGACCATCTTTCTCAACAGTGTTTGTTGTTTGTTGAGATGTGTCAGGTACTTGAATATTCTCAGGGTGTGTAGCGGAAATTGGTGAGACCTCATGAGAACGGCTTGCAAATGAATCATCAAACAGTGGAGCAAACATTCCAATTATTTATTGGTAAGTGACAACAGTTCAGTTGAAGAATCCGGAAAGTTCAGACGGTTGGATGCGGGTCCTAAGCTGTTGTGCTCATAAGCCAAAACATTAAGCTCGGGTCTGAAACTGATTTATTCCGAAGCCATCCCTGTTATATTTGAAAAGAAGAAAGAATGGGCAAAACAGAGAACATGGATCCCCAAGTGTAATTGGGTTCCAGATGTTAGAAGCATAAAGTTGTAGTGTCAATTATCTTCTTGACACTCGAACACACAATTCTGATGGTTTTCATTCTTGACTCAGGGGTAGATGTTATGGAGTTCACATTAGTTTTGGTGCAAATTTCTAAAATATTTCCTGTAGGAATCCACCTAAGACCAATCGTTTTGAAAATTCTACCCGTGTGTACCCACCTAATGTTAGATCTCGGAGATGTTTTCCTTTTAGATGCAGTGGGAGCATCACTTGGATGTGAAAACCTACGTCCTATATTGATCCACTTCTTAGGTTTCTGACTTATGACTTTTGATTCAACGGGTTTGTTTGTCTTAGTCGATTGTGCCTTTGCACGTGAATTTCCTTTTTTAAGATATTCTAAAGCACAGACATCATGATTATTTACGCAACTACTCTTAGATGCTAGCCAATTCCTAATAGGTTGTTGAGTACTCTTAGGTTTTGGTTTGCTACTACTAGCAGTGTACTGTATTACAGTGGAAGGCATCACACGAAGTTTTGAACCTAGAATTCCATCCTTTTGAAGTAACGCCTTTTTCCTAGCCTTTTCCAGATCATAGTTCTTGTACATGTCATATTTTCCATAAGAATCTTTACTTTTAATGCTCGTTTTAGACACTGTTTTTGAACTAATCCTAGATGAGCCAGGTATAATCACGTGTTGAGATTGAGCAGACACAGATGCATTTTCCTTATGCCAAGAATGTGGAGTGACTGGTTTTGTTAAATTGTTTTTCTCAACAACTTGGGAAGCAAACCGAGATTTTGAAAATTTAGGTTGTTCAGATTTAAATGCAGTTGGTTGTCTAACCACTGATTATTTTCTGATTGTTTGAGAAGGCGGTTTCCCCAAGATTGATGGTTTTGCAAACTTAGTATCCACACTCTGGCCAGTCAATCTTCTTAATTTGTTTTGCAATGCAGCATGTGCAAACACCTTTTCTTGAATTTGACCCTTTAAAAGCTCATTTTCTTTAACTAATGTATCCACATGTTTACTTTGTTCATTCAAAAATTTACCATTGTTGCCTGAAGTTAGAGATTCGTTTTGCAATTTAAGTTCAAGTGAGATGCAATGTGCCTCAAGTTTTGAAAAATCTTTATGAAACTGGGCAATGGTCTTTTTGAGAAGAATGTTTTCAGACTCAAGAGTTTGGTATGATGTTTCAGTTATTAGATTATTAGGTAAGGACTCAGACTCAGAACGTTTGTCAAAACATTGTTCAGCAATTTGGTCAACCTCTCCTTCATTACTGAAGTTATGTTGCTCAGAATGTTGTTTCTCAGTTGTAGGCATAATATGATCAACAGTAGATTGTACCACAACCATTTGCTCTTTGTCAAAGTTGGGCTCTAAGTCATAGTTGGATATAAGATCCGCACATTCAACCCTTGATCCGTTGTTGTCATCTTGTTTATCCAATACTTTAACCTTATTGCCTGCATTACCGACATCTGCAATATTCCCAACAGTCCTTTCAGCATTCCTTCCTTGTCTATCAACTCTTCCACTTTGTACAACAGCTTGATTCTTTTTGTTAGAAGAAGAACAAAGATGGTTGTTTGTCTTGTTGGAGAATTTGCTGAAGGTACGAGAAATAAGTGCGAGTCCTTGATTTAGAGTATTGACATCATCATCGTCATCTTCATTGACATTTGAATAGTACATTGTTTCACTGCTTTCATGTGGAACAAGTTGATTTGAAGCCGATTGCTGTGAAAAATCTTATGTGATCATCTAATTTGAAGTTGTATGTTATGGGTAACTGGAGTAATTCTATTCTTGAACATAAGCATGATTTGACCTTAACATCACATCTGTTGTATTGGCTTCCAAATCTGCTGTATTGGATTCCAAATCTGCATATTCAACATCAGATGGAATATCTCCCATGACACTTTGCAAAACAGCATTGAGAATACCCCCTTCAACTTCAACTTCCATTTGACTAAGTGTGGCATCGTATTCAACATTAGCGTCAAAGAGTGGAGTTGAATCATAATCTTGAGCTTCCATATTTGCAATGTTTTCCGTATATGCCATAAGTGCCATGCTTAGTTCGATAAAATCTTTTTCATCATCAGTATCTTCCATTGTGTTTAAGCATTCAGAAGTTGACATCATAGCGCTTTTGTCTTTCTCAGTAGATACTTTTCTAAGCTTCACTAGATTTTGCAAAAGAGATTGCATATGATCATTTAGTGTTGCAGGATGGTACTGTGGAATGAAGATAGGCTCAGGTGCATTTTGAGGATTAAAGAAGAGACCAGTTGAGGTGTAAATTAAGGACTCATGGTCAATAGCTGGGGATGGTGGAGTAGGGGGTTTCATTCTGATGTGATGAAGTTCTTTTGTACGATGCATAGATTCAAGATAATTCCATATATCATGAGCACTGGCTTGATAGTCCATATTCATGTAAATTGAATTGGGAAGAGCTAATGTGATGAACCATGCAGCCTCATAGTCAGCAGTGTGCTGAGCAAGTTCAATAGCATTCAAATCTGCAGTAGTTTGTAGTCTCATAATCCTTGTTGAGTCAGCAAGAAATATCATTTTGTATGGACCATATCGGATGGATTTAAGCATGAGATCTGCATCGGGACGATTTGTGAGCCATAGTAGAAATCTCTGTTTCTAATCAGTGTAGGTTCCTGGGAGTAACATAGGAGGTCTTGATTCATTGCCAAATAGCAGAACATGACGAATGACGGAACTGTGACTTTGTTGTTGATGATACTGTTACTGATGAGAATATTGGTGAGGAAGGTAGTTGGAAGATGGTGATTGAGACATTGTAAATGACATTTCTCTCCCCTTTGATTGTTGCGACGTAATCGAAATAATCAAACAAAAATGTCACAATCAAGGTCGAAATAGTGATTTCAGATTTTCCCTCCAAAATTAATTTGAAAATTTTCTGTTCCAGAATTTTTAAAATCACTATAAAATGCAATTCTAGGGTCACAGGAAAAATTTGAGTTAAAAAAATTTTGCCGCCAAATTTCACCGAAAAAATTTGAATTGACCTGAAATTTGAATTTTGGGCCAAAATTTTCACCGTTATACCAAAATTTGAATTTCGCGTAAAAATTGAACGTTTAGTCTCCTGTAAAAATTAAATTTTACTAAAATTTTCTCGCCAAAAAACTTTTTTTTAATAGAAATGGTAAGAAGATATTAGAAAGAAACTTGTGTAATTATGGATCTTGTAGAAGGTATAGATGTAATGCCAATTCTCAAAAGTATGCACCAAGTAAATTCTCGAAACTTTGTCCTTAGAAGAATTCTCAAAAATTTTACGGGTTCTCGAAACTTTTATGTGTTCTCGAAACTTTGAGGATTCTTGAAACTTTGAGGATTTTCGAGAATGCAGAGAGGATTTTCGAAAAATTTGTACTTTTTTTTTGAAAATGTAAAGTGTTCTCGAAAATTTGCAATTTTTCGTGAATGTTACACCCAAAATTTTCGAAATTATACAATTTCGAAAATATTCACGAAGTCAAAGTGTTTTCTTTCTTATACAAGAGAGACAACATTGAGTAATCAATCAGTAACACTTTTAGGAGCAACGATGAGAATTCTCGAAAGTGTGGCTTAAGGTGTTCTCGAAAACAAGTACTTTTGTATTCTCGAAATTTGGCAGAAATTTGTTATTGAAGAAAGCTTACCATAAACAAGTTTTTAATCAAAGATTCTTGTACAACTATCTTAATAATGATGAAAACTTGAAGAAAGTTGCAAACTTGACAAACTTTTCCAAAGTTTTGAAAATTCTCGAAACTTAGTACATAAAATTTCGAATCTTTTGTTTTTGATGAAAAGTTTGAAACTTTTTGTTTCTAATGATTTGTAACACAAGTTTGTAAGGAAAGATGTGATACAAACCAAGAAAGTACAAAATTTTCAAAAAAAGCGAGTTAAAAAACAAGGTTTTGGATCGAATTTAACAAAAAACAACTACTGCACCTTCTTCTAGCTCTGATACCACTTGTTAGGTGCCCATATTGATATCACACAAGTAAGAATGAGATAGATATAAGGATTGGTTGATTATATGATGTAAGAGAAATAGAAATGCAAGAGTTTCTTTAGAATATCAAAATAACCAACAATTTTACAAATGGCTTAAGCTTAGTATTTATAGAGAGGAAGTAGGGCAACACTCCCTCTTCCCTCTTTTATCTAATTCGAGTGGGCTTAAGAACCATGGACTAATAATCTTAAGCCTAGTAAACTTAACATATTACATGAATAAAAGTAAACAATAACTAAGCAACCTAACATTTATTACAAATGACCGAGACTTGATAAATAGTAAAAGTACGTTCCCAACATTTATTGCATCAGCATCATCATTTCTTGGAGTGAGTATTTCCTTTTCTTTTAGATATTCATCCTCACTTTGCCTTGTGGTAAAATCAGGAAAGGTTTCTTGCACAATTTGCTCGATAGGACAGCTGCTTGATTTGATAATGAAATCCTCAGGAATCTCAATCCATGTCGGCTCACCATCTCCATCTTTGCTTTTAGCTGGAAAATTCCCATTGCTTAAATCCAAAACCCATTTATTGAATTCCTGTTTTCATGTATCGACTGATCCATTAACAGAATACTCGTTTACTCGCATGATCCAAGTAAGCGTGAACACCTTGCAATATTTCCACAAATTGGACCGGTTTATACACGCGTTTACCACCTCTTGCCTTTTAAGTTTGGGGATAACTGGTAAAACTTGTCTAAAGTCACCGCCAAGCAACACTGTAACACCCCCAAATATCTGATTCCGTTTTTCTGAATCTTGAAACCCCAATACATCCCTTAGAGTTTTGTCCAATGCTTTAAATTCATACTTTTGAGTCATTGGTGCCTCATCCCAAACAATCAACTAGACTTGTTGTATAAGCTAAGCCAAGTGCGTGTTTTGTTTAATGCTATACGTGCTATTTTCCATTAATTCTAAGGGTATGACGAATCTTCTGTGGGCTGTCCTTCCTCTTGGAAGTAGTAACGAAGCTATCCCTAACCCAATGCAATAGTTAAAGTTATGATATTGGTAGATCTAATGTGGAATAAATGTTGTAATTTAGGCATTATATGATGTACAACTAAAAAATTATTATCAAAACATCATACCTGAAGATGCAACCGCCAACACAAATTTTCTTTCAGATCTTAACCTCGAAATGACGGTCTTATATAAGAACGTCTTTCAAGTACTCCCAGGCCCATAAACAAAGTAAAAGTTTCCTTTTTAATTGTCAACCAATTCAATAACCTCTTCATATATTAGATATTGTTCAGGGTTTAAAAACGTATGGAAATGTTCATGCTCTACCTTGCCTTTAATCACATCAAAATCTAAGGCTTCTCTGATCAAGAGGTTGTCCAGGTTTGTAAGCAGTTTTGGATTAGGCCGTGGTAGATCTTGGAAATCTGACAAGACCTCCCATTCCTATTTAACATTTCCTGGATTTCTACCAGGCAATAGTTTTTTATTTGTTCTTCTATAAGTTCGAGTTCAAGATACTTGAAAAGTTTACGCTTTCTATGTAAAATGTCCTCGGAAAGAGTTTCCCAGTTTTCTTCCCAAAACTGTAGTGGCTTACTTATATCACAAAACAACAAAATTGTAACAAACAGGTCACGCAGCTATGGTCCTAACGCTCAAAATCTTGCTTCTGATATAGCGTTTGTCCATTCTTTGTCGTCATTTAGGAGACCAAATGCAAAGCATACCTCTTTAAAAGTCCTATATTCTTTTTTGTTAATCGTCATAAGTTCTTCAAAAGATTTGCCCTCTTACAATGTTCAATACCATTCTGAGGTAGTAGCGCTCCCCCGATGCTGGGTTTGAGTAATAAATCCTACCAATGGTTTTATGTTGTTTCCGTTTTTTCCAAATCTTACTTTTTCATGCCAGACATAGAACTTTGGTAGTTCAGCATAAGTGAGTTCTTGGGCATCCATATCTCACTTGTTCTGCTCAAACCATTCAGTAAACATTGTGATTTTGATGTATTCCCTTTGAAGCAATGCTGGTAAATTTTGCGAGTCACGTAATGTTATTGAATTTTGATTTGGTAAAAGGAAATTAAGTTTCATAACGGATGGGTAGGAGAAGTGAATATCAAAAGAGAATAATCGCCATACTGCTTCACACGGTGCTAAATAACGACAATTTAAAAAACTTTTGATTTCATCAACATCGTTTATTTTTCAGACATTACGTGTTGTCCGGTTGCAACATTTTCTTGTATGACAATCGTTGCCATATCCGTACCTTTATTGAAATACTTAAATAAATACTTGATCGCCTTTGATCTATTACACCACTCAACGTTAATGTGAGCCTGGTATTTCAGCAACAGATATCGATTGTGAGGGACCACATATCAGTTATCAAAGGTAAGCTTACCTTTCACAGCATACACTTTATTGTCCCTTCGGCAATACGTATGGTATCCGTCTTCATCTACCATAGTCTCTGCTTAAAATGCTTTAAGAACCTTTTAGATCATTTTCCATCTGCGTTGCATGGTGCATTTTTGCCATCTTTCCCACAGGGTCTGTGTAGCATGAATTGGGTGACAACTTTGTACCCTTCTGGATCGCGCACAGGACATGGCAGCTCTGCAGATATTATATCATCTATATGTGCCAGTGTCTTACATTTTTTGATTTCCTCAAGCCACAATAGAATATGTACGTGCGGGAGACCACATTTTTGGAATTCAATTACATAAACCACTGCAGTATTAAGAGTTATTAGGGAATTAGTTTTGACTGCCAATTATTAATGAACTTAAGAATAATGATTATACGACATGGGACTGGTTACCTGCACGGCTAGCACCAAATATATGTTTTTTTGTAAGGTCATCTAACCTTTCAGTTAATTTCATTTTGAACACTCGTGAACCTATCTCCGGCCTATCATGTGGTTTTTGGCCGGTTAAAGTGTCAAGCATTTCAGCAATCTCAGGCCATTCCGGGTTAGATGTGAAGGTGATAAATAGGTCTGGATTTCTATATGCCCGACACAAAGCCATCGCATCTTGATAATTTTGCATCATATACCTTGGCCCACCGGTAAAACTTGAAGGAAAAACTATTGCATCTGTGTTGCCCTCGTAATAGCATCCTGAAAGTTGTGATAGAGGTCTACTCGCAGTGTATCTTGGTTACTTCTCTTCCATTTGAGCCTTTGTTCTTCAACTGCCATGTATGCATCGACCAAATACTACTGATACAGGCGTCCCCTCTCAGCAAAGTGTTACCTTGGTTGTTTCGCTGCTGAATTACGTAACTGTAGTATTCCTTCATTGTTACAAATGGCCGATTAGTTTTCCTTGAACCTATATTGTTATGATATGGTATCTTTTCATGGAATCCATCCTCTCCAAAGGGGAACAACAATGGATATTGCAATGCCATGTATGACGGATGCAATTCTGAAATTCATTGTGGTCCTTTAATTTAGTTGTTTACAACAATGTCTCTTGAAGAAATACCATCACCAAAATCATTTGTAATTAGAGCAGCTACCTCGGCTATAGTTGGCGCGGTATATTCTCTTGGTGCTTTACTTTCGCTTAGTAATCACAATTTGAAGTTTATGAAAGCATGCGAATGGCATCAATCTCTTGCCATTCGAAATGCCCTTGCGACTGCGCTATACTGGTCCAGCATGGACATCAAATTTGTAATTATCGCTTCGTCCAACTTATTAACAGCATCTGATGCATGGTTTTGCAACCATGCAAAAGGTTTTACCTCTCGAGAGATCTCGAGAAGCTTGCAATCCCCACCAGACAGTGTACCTGACCGATGTTGTATAGTGTAGTGGCAAGTACCGGGGGACTGATCGTTCTACTTGGGGAATAGTGTTTGTTAGGCCTGAAACTTAATCAAACTAGGTTTAGAGGTGAGGGATGATTCTTTTTGTATTTTTATATTTTATGGAAAGCAAGTAAACATCTCAGGTATTGGAAGAGTGGGCGGAATTAGTTGCTAGTCAACTAACCCAAATAACTACAAATGCAATAAAAATAAAATAACAAGAAAATAAATGTGAGAAAAACCTTATATGGAGAGAAACGTGTTTACTTAGATTTCACTACTCCCTAGCTATCTTTCATTAATTGATTAGTTTGTTACAATTGCGTGGATGACGGATTATATTCCTTAATACCATTCGTGGGGCCATGTATGATCTTCCCCAACTCTATAAGCTTCTACCTCTTCCTATATCGAGCCGACAACTAGCTCCTTACATGGCCTCCTTAGTAGTAACTTATGCATTAAATATAACCATTAAAATCGTAGTACACATCCGATTCATGTTTCTAAAGACATTCAAGCATGTTACCAATTGGAGATTAGCAAGTTTTCTTAAGCCTAAAATCGAAATCATTCATCCAACAACAAATAATAACAAACAATCAATCAATAATCAATAGCTAGGTTTCATTACATCTAAGCAAACACAAATAAACCTAGCCTAGCATGTTAATCTAAAGACAAGCATAAGATAGAATCAAACAACACATAGACATATTGAATGATTATTGTAAGACTTATCTTTAATTAATCATGGGTGAAGGAAGGGTTTGAAACCCTTACAAAAAGGCTAAAATTCGTCCTAGGGTTTATGGTGAAGTTCCTCCAAAAGTTCTCTCCTAAAGTTCTCTGCCTAATGAATGAAAATTAGAAAACTATATATAGAGATTACATTCTGACGGTGTCACGTTATACATGTGATGCCGTCAACTCGCCACCAATGCTTCCCTCGTATTGCCTAGATCTAGATCTGACGCCGTCCCCTTGTATTCTTCACTGGCCGTCACCTTATAGAATGTATGTGACGGCCTAGGCGTCACAAAGGGTGACGCCGTCACACTTTAAATCAAAAAAACCTTCTGGCGCGTCTCGCTTAAACTTCAGATCCACCTCTTTGCCAACACGTGATGCCATCACCTATAGAACGTGACGCCGTCAGGTACTGTTTCCAGCTTGATTTTGGAGACTTTGTCGTTTTCCTCACTTTTCGCTCCAAAAACGTCCAAAATGCTTCCTTTTTCGGATTTCTTTTCCAAAGTACCTAAAATGACAGAAGGAACTATTTGAGGCAATATTTGATCAAATAATCACGACTTAGGGTTTAAATGACCCCCTAAAAGCGTAACACTTTTCGCCTCATCAAATACCCTTACACTTGAGATTTGCTTGTCCTCAAGCAAATGCTCTTTTATTCTAATCAAAATACAAGCTAGGGGTCATTTAACACTAATATAAAAGTAATTACAACAAATGATCATTCCACTTTAACCAAAACAAGCACGGAAATTATACACTAGCACCTCACAAATAGTGTTTGGATACTCACATCTCTCGGGTGTTATAAAAGTATATATCACAAATGAAAATGAAAAATATCTCTCACTACCTGTCATAGCACATAGATTACCATAGGCTTAGGAGAGGATCAAACCTACACCACTTTGGCGTAAGCACCTAGGATAAACTATCAAAGAGGTCTTTCAAAGGGTTGTAACGTGAGGTGTAGGGATATGATAAACACGGTTTTTTTTATAAAGGCAATCTTTACTGGTGGCGAGTTAATCATCTTGGTCAATTACATGTACAATGTGGCATTGCTAAGCCCAGACTCGACTCAACTTAAGCTAATGAAAACTACAAAAACATAAAAGGAAACGGGATGGTAGTCCGTATGTTTTTTTCTACTTCTTTTTTCTATTTTTTTCTTCATACACTCTTGCACTACCATCCAAAATAATACATCGCAGGGAATTTTCATTCCCCTTACACTTGAACTTTTACATACTTTACAATCAAATATTCTAATGACTCGAATTAAGATAATCAAAACACTTGGAGTACTTTTTTTTAAAGATATTAACACACATATGGGGGTAATAATTGACTTCTTCCCCATTACTCCATAACAATAGTAATTTACCCATGAGTCTCAATCATACCAAAACAATATGTACAAGATAAGACTCGACTTAGCAACCATTTAATCAATTAGACAATTAACTAAGGGTTTAAACATGTAACAATAATGCACTAAAGATGAGTGCATACAAGGAAGGCTAAGGCGATTTGGGCGTACATTTAGGGGTGGATTGTAAACAAATTCTACCGTTAAGTAAAATTCTTAAAGTTAGAAACGAAAAAGATAGGCTCGGAGGGGTGTACTAGTGGTATCGTATACTAAAAATGAGTACAACGCAAAGGTGTGGGAGAATTAATTGACTTTACTAGTCAAGTGTATAGACTTCATTGGTCAAGTAATTATGATACGAGTTTAACACAAGGGTCATCCTAATACCTCTTATCATGTAGTAATCCAACTATACGAATGTAGTCTCACATGTGGTCTTGGAATGCATCACTATCACAAGTTCTAGAATCTAAGTACTACCGGTACACTCATAAGCATCTTTTCCTAACAAATCTAAGGGCAAACCTCATATATTTGGGGTGAAATTTTTTTTGAGTAGTACAATTTTTTTTTTTTTTTTTTTTTTTTTGTGCTAGTCATACAACTCCAATCCATGAGACGCTTATTAAGACTAAATCTTCACTCCTATATGTTGTAAAAAAATTTAAATTTGGAACTAAAATTACCCTAACAAGTGTTTCTCTTAGTTTTATTACACACCTTAAACAAACAAAAATCAAGTGTAATTGCATTCTCTAAGGTTTCATCATTTACCCTCCCCTTACACTTAAGCCGATCATTGTCCCCAATGTTCAATTAAAATAATATAAAAGTAAAGAAGATAAAATTATAAAACAAATACCCCCCTGATTCGTTCGGTGTGGATAATGCGTTAACATGGTAATCTTCCTCCAAGAAAATGAACGTTGAAAGCTTCCCTCCAGAAATATAAATCATCTTCTTGTCTAATATAATCTGTTAAACCTGAGAAAACAATCATGGCAAACCTCGCTGTTGATGTAAATAATGCGTAAAAAAGTTATTAATATTTCTCGATATCCCTATGTTTTGACGATCACAAAATCTTAAATCATTAAACGTAAAATCATTACGTAAACAAATATTTGGTGACAAAA